>JARFYF010000036.1:43642008-43660470 GCA_030265395.1 Rhina ancylostomus
TGACCCGAGGTGTTCTTTTGTGTGTGTGCGAGGGGGGGGGGGGGGGCGGGAGAGAGAGAGAGAACGAGCTTTAGCAGCCACATTCGGAGCGTGGGGCCCTCTGGGCCTTCTAAACAAAAACAAGTGCAGGGCTCTTTGAGAGATCTCCTCTCCAGAGCCTCGTTCGACCGATTGAATGAAGGATTCCTTTCTAAATAGGGCACCACAGGGCTGTTCTTTCAAAAAAGTTGGAGTGATTTTCTGGGTTTTTGCTCAGTGTGGAGACAGTGACCCAGCGAACAAGAGTGATCCATTTCAGGATTTCCTGAGCTTGCTACGTTGCTGTTAGGTCAGTGACTGTTTTTAAGGCACTTGTCCAGCTACTGCCTGTGCTGTTGATTTAATCTGTGTTTATATATAATCTGGGTCAATACTCTATGTAAGATATGCTGCTCAGATGTGCTTTATGTCCATATCTTTTTTAATGTAGGCCCCCGATCCTTTCTGTATATAAACAATTTTTTCTTGGATAGGCTATTGGGATGTACAGGTGTTAAACTGAGAGAGTCAGATTTGATAATTTATATGAAGTTTGGTTGTCTAGAAGCTGAGTTGGTTTCTGTTTCTCTTGAGGTTGGTTCACAAGTGTAGATAACTGCAATTTATGCTTGTTGTATAAACAATCCATTGACCCATCGGTTTTGGTACTAGTTTTTTGTGTGTACTAAACCATTCCTCTCAAATTGCACTGTAGCCTTATCACTTGTAATCTCTGTAACCTCCTGCTCAGACACCTCCCAGGTATGAGTTATCCCATTTCTCCCCTCTTATTCATCACCCATTTATCACCAGCTTATCATGGATGGCTGGGCCTTGTCCTCTGAAATTTCCTCTCTAACAATTTATTTCTTCCCATAAAAAGCTCTTTACAATGACTGCTTAGACCAAGGTTATGATAATTTGCTTTAACATTTAGTGTCAAAGGTTGCAGCAATATTAAAGACACTATAAAAATGTACTTTGCTATATATTGCATTGCTAGAAGTGGTCCAAAATGTATGCTTAAGCGACTACCTAGAGTGGAAATCTTTTTCTGAGTTTGCTTAGTACTTTGTTCCTCCATTTAAATTACCAAGCAGTACAGTTAGGAAGAAGATAGTGTAAGATACAAAATGAAGCAGGCATGTTGCATTTGGATAGGGTTTTAATGAGACTATACCTGGAGGACTGCATGCAGTGTTTTTTTCATAGTTGAGAGTGTGTGTAATTTTCTATGAGGCTGCGCAAAAAATATCATTAATTTGATTACATGGGATGAGTGGGTTGAGCTGTAAGGAAAGATTGAATACTTTTTAATGTTTTTCTCATTTGAAACATACAAGGGATTGTCAGGGTAGATGTTGATAGGCTCATTTCTCCGGCTGCAGTCGTCATAGTCTTAATTGGTTAACTTCATAGGGTTGGGAGAACCAGAATCAGATTTATTATCACTGACATTTGTCGTGAAATTTGTTGTTTTGCGGCAGCAATGCATTGCAAGATAAAAAGTCATAAAAATTACTCTGTTACAAAAATAAATAGTGCAAAAGAGGAATAATGAGGTTGGGTTTACGGAGCATTGAGAAATCTGGTGGCGGAGGAGAAGAAGCCATTCCTGAAATGTTGAGTGTGGGTCTTCAGGCTCCTGTACCACGTTACTCGTTACTACGTAGTAACATGAAGAGGGCATGTCCCAGGTAATGAGGGTCCTTAATTATAGACTGAGATGTGAAATGTCGCAGTTGTGAATCTCAGTCATTGTAAATATTCAACACTGAGATCAATAGATATGTGGACTTCAAAGGAATTGAGAGAAATGGGAATTTGCAGGAAAGTGCCATTGAGGGAAATAGTCATGATCTTCAATAAGAACAGCAAGGATGGCAGAACAGCCTCAAGAAGTTGTGACCCTATTCTAATTTCTTCAGTTAGTTGGCTTAGTGGGCAAAAATATTTCCTCTAAATCAGGAAGGTGTCAGGACTTGTCACAAGATTTGGGAGAATAGCGAACAATGAGGGAAATAGTAATAGATGAAGGAGATGTAGACAGGCTGATGGGACAAGTGAAGAAATGGCTGATGGAATTCAATGCTGAGAATGTAAAGTGTTACGTTTTGTCATAGAGTTATACAGCACAGAAACAGCCCTTCAGCCCACCATGACGTGCTGACCATTATACCTGTCCGCACAGGTCCCATTTACCTGCATTAGTTCCATAACTGCCTTTGCTTTAGTGATTCAAGTGTGTGCTTTGATGTTTCTTACATGTTGTGAGAGTATATGTCTCCACCACCTCCTCACGCAGTGCATTCCAGATTCCAACCATTTTCTGTGTGAAAATCCCCTCTTAGATCCCTCTAAATCTCCCACCTCTCACTTTAAACTGACGACCTCTTATCTTGGATACCCTAGCCATGGGAAAATAATTCTCATCTACCCCCCCCTCATAATTTTGCATACAAAATTTTGGAGAGGAGAATGAGAAGAAGGAATCTAAATTAGAGGACATAATTCAAAAGCGGAACAAGAACAGAGAAATCTGGGTTATTTGGTGCATGGTTCATTGAAAGTGGCAGTACAGATTGAGAGAGTGGTTTAAAAAAAAATGAGCACATGGATCCTGTGCAATAGATAGAGGCATGAGGTGCTTGAATGAGGAAGTCATTAAACCTTTATAAATGATTGGTTTAGCCACAACTGGACTATTGTTTCCAGAGGGAATAGGACCCCTCAAAGACCAAAGTGGACATCTTTGTATGGAGCTGCAGGAGATGGGTGAGGTCCTCGATGAATTTATTTCTCCTCATGGAGAAGGACATGAAGCCTTCGGATCTTGAGATAGTTAATAGAGATGTCTTGAGGATAGTCTGCATTAGAGCAGAGGAGGAACTGGATGCCTTAAAGTATATGAAGGTAGACAGCTCTACAGGGTCTGATCGAGTATATCCAAGAACACCGTGGGAAGCTAGAGAAGAAATTGCAAGAGCCCTGGCTGAGATATATACATCATCATTAGTGATGGGTGAAATGCTGGAAGGTTGAAGGGTAGCTAATGTTCTGCCTTTATTTAAGGAGGCTGCAAAGAAAAACCTGGGAGGGATTCTGAGGGATAAGACATATAAGCATTTGGAAAGATAGAAGTTGATTATGGATAGTCAGCACGACTATATTCATGGGAGATCGTGTTTCATGAATTTGATTTGAGTTCTTTGAAGAAGTAACCAAGAAGATCGATCAGAGCAGGGTAGTAGATGTGGTCTATATGGATTTCAGTAAGGCCTTTGATAAAGTTCTGCATGTTAGGCTGCTATGGAAAGTTAGATTGCAAGGGATCCAGGGAAAGCTAGCTAATTAGATATACAATTGGCTTGCTGGTAGGAAGTAGAGGGTGATGGTGGAAGGTTTTTTGTACTGGAGGCCTGTAACTAGTGGTGCTCCCCAGAGGTCAGTGCTAGACTCTGACTCTATTTATGGATGCTACACTTGAGCAAAGATATAAAGAGAAGAATCAGAAGAGATTTAATCAAATGATTTTCCCCGTGCCTGCATAGGTTTCCCATGGGTGTTCCGGTTTCCTCCCGCATTCCAAAGACGTGGGTTAGGAAGTTGTGGGCATACTGTGTTGGCGCCGGAAGCATGGTGACACTTGTGGGCTGCCCCCAGACCACTCTATGCAAAGATGCAAAGAAACACTGTGTGTTTCGATGTACGTGCAACTAATAAAGATATCGTATGATTCCAGTGTTGAAGGACTTTGATTGTATGGATAGATTGGTAAAGGTGGCCTGTCTGGGAACAGCTAAGGTTTTGACCAGATTTAATGCAGGTATTCAAAATCATGAAGGGTATTTGACAGCAGAAAGGAAGAAATAGTTCTCATTCTTGGAAGTAACAAGAGCCAGATCTATAGAATTAAAGTGATTGGCAAAAGACACAACCGATGAGAAAAACTTTCTTTTAAAGTGTATGCTTCATGTCTGTAGAACTGGATTTGTAGCTTTTAAAATGGAGTTGGAGAATTGCCTAAATGAAAATAATTTGCAGAGCGGCAGGTGTAGAGCAGGGGATTAGAACTAGGTAGATTTCTTGTTCATCGTGTGGACTTGATTGGTCAAATGACCTTCTGTGGTAAAACCATTATGTAATTCTGTGACATTAGATCATGACATAGAGCAACATAATCTTGGACTTACCTGACACTCTTGCTGCAGAAAAATATCTCAAGACATCTACTGAGCCAGGATTAAAAACAATGGATTATTAATCAAAGAAAGAACTGATAGTGGGAAGTTTAGGCCTAAGGTGGCTCTGAAGTGGTGAAGTGGTTTAGGGAGGAATTCAAATCATGGAACTAACGTGGCTGAAGGCAACGTTGTTGGTGATGGGTGATTGGAAGAGGAGAAGTAGGGAGAGTAGAGTTCCGGTGGTGTTGGGTGATTGTAGAACTGGAGATGGTGAGGAGCGGCAAGGCCTTGGGGCTGTTTATTGAGAATTTAAAGTCGAAGCTTTTGTAGGAATGTGAGACAGGTGAGAGACAAGGTAGACAGATGAGCAGAATTTTATGTGAGATAGGATGCAAAAAGTGCCAGGGAGACCTGGCACTATTGGAGATGTCCATTTCACTTGAATGTTTAAGAACTGCTGGCACTTATTGAGGAACAATAGGGAGTTATTCTCACGGATGGTCAACACTCCACCCAAAGTGAATGCTGTTAGAGGGAACCACAGGTGCTGGCATTCAGAGGCTTTGAAAACTATTTACATAGTCACCTCTGAAAGTCCTTTTTGGTTGTAGAGTGTTTGGAATGCTTTGTGGTTGCAAAATATGCCTCAAAAGTGGCAGGTCTTTTTTTTCTTGGAGAGTCAATTACCGTAAATCTATTTGATTGGGATATAGAAGTTTTAGGTTTGATTAATCAGGGATTGTTAGCACAGGTTAAATTTACCCCCTCTCATCTTAAGCCTATGTCATCTTGCACTTGTCATTTCCAACCTGGGAAAAAATTCTGATGATCTACCCCATCTATGCCTCTCATAATTTTATATACCCTCAACCTCTGATGCTCCAGAGAAAACAATCCAAGTTTGTCCAACGTCTCCTTTTAGCTAATGCACTCCAGTCCAGGCAACATCCGGGTGAACCTCTTCTGTACTCTCTTCAAAGCCTCCACACCTTTCATAGTGTGGTGACCAGGTCTGAACACATTGTGGCCTAACTAAAGTTTTATACAACTGGAATATGACTTGCCAGCTTTAAAACTTGTACCCAGACTGATCGAGGCAAGCATGCTGTACGCTTTCTTTACCACCCTACCTACTCTTGTTGCCACTTACAGGGAGCAGTGGATTTGCACCCCAAGATCCCTGTGTACATCAATGCTCCTAAGGGTCCTGCCATTTACTGTATATTTTCTTTTGCATTTGATCTCCCAAAATACAGCTCACACTTGTTCAGATTAAACTCTATCTGCCATTTCTCTGCTCAAATTTCCAACTGATCTTTATCCTGTTGTATCCTTTGATAATCTTCCTCACTATCCACAACTCCATCAATTTTCATGTTATCAGCAATTTTACTAATCAGACCATCTACTTTTCATCCAGATTATTAATTTATTTCATAAACAACAGCGGTCCCTGCACTGATCCTTGTGGAACACCACAGGTCACAAACCTCCTGTCAGATAAACACCCCTCTAACACTGCCTTCCTTATAGCTAATGCATAACCAAGCTAATTTTGGATCCATTTTATCATCTCACTGAGGATTCCATGTGACTTAATCTTCTGGACTAGCCTACCATGAGGCACCTTGTCAAGTGCTTTACTAAATGCTTGCCTTCATTAGCCAGGGGATAGAATATAAAAGCAGGGAGGTCTTGGCACAACTTTATTAAAAATTGGTTAGGCCACAGCTAGAATATTGTGTGGCGTTCTGGTCGCTGCCTTTTTGGAAGCATGTGATTGCACTGGAGAGGGTACAGAGGAGATTCATCAGGATGCTGCCTTGGGTAGAATGTTTCAGTTATGAGTAAAGAATGGATGGACTGAGTTTTTTTTTCCGTAGAACAGAGTAGGCTGAAGAGAGACTTGGTAGAAGTATAGAAAATTTTAAAGGGCATAGAGTAGAGAGTAAGAAACTTTCCTCCATGGCAGAGGTATCTAAGACCAGAGGGCATTGGTTCAGAGCAAGAAGGGATCTGAGGAAGAATTTTTTTCATCCAGAGGTTGGTTGCAGTCTGAAACACACTGCTTGAGAAGGTGGTAGAGGCAGGTGTTCTCTCAACATTTAAGAAGAATCTGATTAAGCATTTGAATTACCAAAGCATAGTAGGCTATGGACCAAGTACTGGTAAGTGGAGTTAGCATAGATGGGTATATCTATACTAGTGGTTGACATGGACATGTTGGGCCAAAGGATATGTTTCTGTGCAATATGACTCTTTGACACTAGGTACTTTCTACATAGAAGCAACGGGTATCCACGTTCAATAAAACCAGTGGCAACTTGTATAAGCTCCTTCAGCTACCTCGCATCCATCTAATGTATTTTATCCTGGGCGTAGTGCCTGAATGAACCTAGTTTACTTAATCTGAAGGCTGGATTCCTAAACTGGTATTTGAGATTTCCCCTGTTTTAGACAGTGGTGCTAGTTACAAATTATTCAGTTCACTTAATTGTGGAGGTGAATGGGCAGGGACTTCTATGAACTGGAGGAGAGGAAGAGGAATAGGAAGTGAAAGATATGGGATGGTTGCATCTGGATGCTGATAATTGAGTTTATTGTCATATGCACAAGTACATGTATGCATAGGTGCAATGAAAAACTTGATAATCAGTCAGTTGCAGGAGGTATTGGTTTAGCCTGCAGTATCCCAGTATCAGAACACTCTGTCAGTTTAATTCAGGTTAAGCATTATTCACAGCCACCACCACACCACTACTGCAACCTTAAAAGGGGAAATAATTGATAGTCTAGTCAACCCTGGAGTAGATGAAACCCCTGATCCCGATGGGTTGTAACTGGTCAGAATAGAAAAATGTCAAGAAACCAAAAATGTAAAGATTTGTTGGCATGGATTTCACAAGACAAGGTCATGCTTAAACAACCTTACTGAATTTTCTGAAGTAGCCGAAAGTGTAAATGTAATACCCTTGGATTTTCTAAAGGCCTAAGATAAGGTGTAGCACAGTGATGTCATAGCTAAGGTCAGGAGATGTAATAGGATGGATAGTTGTTGGACACAAATTGGTAAACAGGGAGTAAGGATTAAAAATGGTTATTCAAACTGGCATCAGTGCTGGACCAATGTTTGCTGTTTTTGGAAAATAATTTATCTTGGGAATTGGGAAAATAAATTCAAAATTTGCAAATGACACAAAATTTCAAGGTGGGGGAATAAAGGAGAGCTGTGTCAAAATAGAAGGTAATTATTGACAATTAAACTTCAACACTGTGAGCTGGCATACTGGTGGAAAGGCTAAGAAGGTCACTCTTAACAAATTAATACCAAATGAGAGAAAGGCGGAAGGGAACAAAATGATATAGAGTCAATGAAAGTAACAGCCTAATGAGAAAAAGGACTACAAAGCATTGAGACTTATTCTCAGAAGAATGGAATTGAAAAAGCAGAGAAGCTATGTTAAACTTGTGTCTCAATTATTCATAAAATTTGAGGGTTGCTGGCCAGGCCAGCTTTAAATGCTTATTCTTAATTGGGCTTGAGGTTTTGGCGAGTGGTCTTCTTGTGCTGCCACAGTCTGGCTGATGGTGCTCCCACAATGCAGTTAGGTGGCAAGTTCCAAGATTTTGATGTAGTTTTGAGATCTTACCAAGACACGTTGGTGTGTGGCTTTGATAGAAACTCTCAGGTGGTGATGCCCTTGTGCCTGCTTGCCCAGGCCCCTGTAGGTTGCAGAGATCGTGGGTTTGTGAGGTTCCATTCAAGAATCGTTGGTAAGTTAATGCAGTAAACCTTGCACAAACTTCATGCACATTAGCAGAAGGAGTACTTAAGAACATAAAAGCTTAAGAATTAGGAACAGGAGTAAGCCATCTGGTTCTTCAAGTGCATTCTGTCTTTTATCTTGATTACGGCTAATCTGATTATAACCTCAATTCTGCATTGCTGTTTACTTGTGATAACCTTTCACTTCCTTGCTTTTTGGATATCTATCTACCTCTGCCTTTAAGATGTTCAAAGACTCTGCTTCCACTGTTCTTTGAAAAAGGAAGTTCTAAAGAAACATGACTCTCAAAGAAAAAAAATTCACCTCATCTCTGTCTTAAATGAGCAACCCCTTATTTTTAAGTGACCTCTACTTCTAGATTCTCTCACAAGGGAAAACATCCTCATCTATGTTGACTTCCTTCTATGCCATAAGGAAACATGAGATCCTCTCCATTAGCCAAGATCCTTTGGGTACATGTATGTTTCATTCAAGTTCCCTTGAGCTCTTCTAAACTCCAGCAGATTCAAGCTTAGCCTGTCCAGTCTTATTGGATGTCTCGCCCATTTGAGATATTAGTCTAGTAAACTTTCTCTGAACTACGTCCATCACTTTGTATGTGTCAATAAGATAATTTCTCATACCTCTAAGCTCCAACAAATACAGACTCAACTTCTCTTTATACCAGGAATCATCTTAACCTTGTCTCGTTTGGTCTCAATATTTAAGGAAGGATATGGTTATCCTTGAGTATTGAGACCAAAACTGTACACAGTACTCCAGATCCAGTCTCACCAATGTCCTGTAAAGTTGCATCAAAACTTTGATCTACTAATACACAGTACACCTGATGCATAACCTCCATACTTTTGTATTCAGTTCCCCTAATAATAAACAATATCATTCTGTTAGCTTTTCTAGCTGTCAATGTGATCATCTGTCATTCTTTCTGAACTCCAGCAGATACATAGTCCACTCAATCTCTCCTCATACAGCAAACATGCCATCTTGGGAACCAGTCTATTGAATCCTTGTTGCATCCTCTGTTGCAAGTGTATTCTTTTAGGTAAGGAGGTCAAAACCCCAGGTGTGAACAGAACTAAACACTGAGCAGTCATAAGCAAGCTTGCCTACTTTTGACCTTATGAGGAAGGGAAGGTTATTGATGAAGCAGCTGAAAGTTAGCACAGAACACTGGATAGGGCATATTTGTAGTACACTGTTCTGTTCCGGTTTTCAAGTTATATAAAAAAAGTGGTACTGGAGTAGGTAAACTCTAGCAGAATACAGAGTTTATAACTAACAAAACAAATTATTAGGTTTGGCTTTTTGTCTCTTAGAAAGAGAAGGCTGAGATTTGATAGAACTCTTACATTATGAAGGCTTTGAAAGGGTAGAGGGAAAAGATGTCTCCAGATAAGGAGGGATCCAAAACTTGAGGCTATAAATATAAGAAAGTTCTTAATAATTCATTGAGGAGTTGAGGAGAACCTTCTTTGCCCAAATGATGAAGATGTACAACTCTCTGTGATGAGGATTTTAGTGAAGAGGATGGATGCATTTAGGAAATGAGATGAAACTAGAAAGTGTGTGGTGATGTGTTAGAAGAGAGATGGGTGGATGGTCATGTGGACTATAGGCAGCTTGGATTAGATAGTTAGTATGTTTAAATGAATGCCTTGCTTGTGGCTAGCATCAGTTGCTGTTGGACAAGTGCTAGTTTTGACCATTTATTTTCTTACAGTGCTGTAGCCTTATTTAACTCAAATTGAACCCAAATATGACCTGATTGTTGGCTTGCACTGATAAATTAATTGACATCTTTCATAGACATCTCTTTGTTCCATACTCAGATAACTGAGCTGCTGAGCAGCAAATGACTTGTAAATGAGCAAGTTTCAGCTGGTATCAGGCTTTGTATCAGTACCAGGGTGGCACATAAAATGTTAGTTATTACATACAAATCTGGACTATTCATATTAATGGAAAGTTGGTCCTTTGAGCTCAGCATGATTGTGTTCTGTTAATAGATGTTAAGGTTCTTCTTGCATTGTTATTAATTTGATTCAGATTGCATACATGTAATTTTTCAATATATACATTGGTTCTCTGAACTGAGAACATAGACCCACTAAATCTTCATTTCTGTCCAAGATGTGTTGCTATTTGGTTGGATGCTGTTGATTCTCACAATCCATTTCATTGGTTGTAAAGTAATTTTTGGAACATCCAGAAGAAGTGAAAATAAAACTATGCAAGGGCAAGTCTGTCTTTCATTAAAATGTCCTAAGGATATCCACATGAGTTTTAATGAACAAAATTTGACACCAGACCATGTAGAGGTGTGACCAAAAACTTGGTCAAAGAATAGAGTTTAAGAAGTTTTTCAAGGAAGAGGGAGGTAGGGGAATGGAGAGATGTAGTGAGGTCTTAAACAAATTAAGGAGTACAGAGACACCAGAGGATTTTGCTTCTGGAGGAGGATTCAGAACCTGGGGATGGTAAAGCCAAGGAGAGGTTTGCTAACAAAGATGAGAAGTTTAATAGCTAGCTCAATTGTTCAGTCTGTCAATGTTCCTGGATAGGGAGGGAAGGTTCAGCTAGTTGTTATCTTTGTGTGTAAGGAATACTTTTTTGGGCTGATGTACTGGAACTCAGTGCATCCTCTCCATTAATAGTTACCTCAGGAAAGAGAAGGAAATGAGAAGAATTTAATCTGTGTTATAACATCTCTGGGTACTATCTGCAAACATTTTCAATGTTTGTAGTGAATTGTCTCTCATAAACTCATTGCATTGTAATTGCACCCTTACCTCAGGGAAGAATATACATATGCCATCAATAGCTGAAAGTTAAAATTACACAATAATCTGTTTTTACAGGCAGTTGACATAATAAACCCAGGCAAGAGAATTTATTATGGAATTTTGAAAATAATAACACATATGAGCTATATTATGCTTTTTCTTAGCCAAGCTCTACCCAACTTCTCCCAAAGATTGCCCAAACTTGATATACAGTGGGTAACATTGTGATGATTTTTAGTGTTAAAATAGAATTGATTTTTAAATAATGAAAAATTTGAATGTTTGAAGTGTTTAAAGATTTTTGGAATTAAGTACTTTTCAAAAATGATTTTTTTTGTCTCTTGCAGCCTTCCACTTCAAAGACTTCCAAGCATCCTCTGACACCTAGTGCCTCACCAGTTGGTGAACACGCAGTACAGCTCTCTCACACCAGTACCAAGGACCAACCAAGCCCACACAGTCCAGCCAGCACTCCAGAAGCTGCTGGTTATCTAGTCGAGACCAGCAGCAAAAAAGTTGCACATGGTACACAATTGGATGTGAGTGTGGACCAACCACTGCCTCTTACCAAGGCTGAGGATGTCAGTACAGGGATTAAGAAAAAAAGAAAGAAAAAAGAACCAAAGGAGGAAGTGAGTGGTGAAACGGTAACTGGTGCACCCAAACCAAAGAAGAAGAGAAAGGAACCCAAGAGTGACAAGGAACCGAAAGAGGGCAAAGGAGCAAAAGAACCCAAGGGCTCCAAAGGGTCAAGGAGCCGTGGAGAGCCTAAGGAACCTAAAGGTACCAAGGGGGCCAAAGAGCCCAAGGGTGCCAAGGAACCCAAGCAGCTGAAAGAGTCAAAATGTAAATCCAACACTACACCCAAAACCAAGTGCAGCAAGAAAGCCAGGTATGGAGCTTTCATTGCATATGCTGACTGTTCAATTTATCTTTCCTTGGTGATTGAGTGTTGCTTTGTGCAAAATCCTCATTTATGGCATTACGTTCAGTTCCAGTAAACTTTTACCTGTGTTTTTACCTCTTACTGTTGGCACTTTCAAACTGGTCAGTGTTTAATATGTGGGCTTATTCCTGTTTGCTGCTGTTGAAACTCTGTTTAACTGAGTGACACAATAAGTCTAACTTCTGGCATTTAAACCTGCTCAACATCTATTGCATCCAGTGTATGGTGTGGAACTGTGCTATTCAGCTCAACTGGTCCTTGCCACTATATGGTTCCCAAGATCCTCCTTCCACTTCATCTTTCTAATTTATGGGAAATGGATGTCAATGGCAAGGACGTTATTTGTTGCCCATCCCTAATTAGCCATGAATTTAATGGTTTCCGGGACCTGTGCATCTGGAGTTGGAAGATTGCCCTTCAGGAGTTCAGTGAAAATGCTGATGAAGGTGCTGCCTGTTTTCAGAGTCTGGTTGTACCTGTACTGCTGTTGCTGCAGTTTTTGCCCAAGTTGCCATTCTTCTTAACTGATTGTAGTTATTAAATATTTTGTGGCTGTACAGTTGCATCTTGCGAGGAGGAGGGGCACAAAGCTCAGGAGAACAAAACTATGGTCGTGGGTTGTTTTCATTCCCTTTTCAGTGGAATTGCTGAGATGAACTGTAGCATATTCACATTCACATAAGATTAGGATTGGTAAACTGGAATCATGTCACATTTGAACTGATTTTCCATTCCCAATTTTCCGTTCTCTACTTAACTTGTTCTTGGGTCAGAAACTCCACTTACTGTAAAATTCTAATAATCTGGATGGTACGTTTGGGACTTGGTTGGTGCTGGACTAGCAGATTTTCTGGATTATTAGATGTTATTTTGATCACTAAAACACTTTTAATTTACTTTTTTAGATCTTAAGCAGTAGTATAATAAATTTTCCAAAGGGCCCCCTGAGTGGAAAGGGAGTGCAGGAACTGGGGCCCTGGTGAGTGGAAAGGAAGTACAACAAACATTACCTGCTGAGCTAGGTGCTGAATCTTTGGGATTTCTGAATAGTCAGTTAGGGATTATTGGAGTTTTACTGTAGGTCATTCGAAGTAGCCAAGCTGAGCTTGATCTATCAAGGCCTGCCTGTCTGTAGACTGGCACAGGCTCTTGCTCAATTGGTGGAGATGTGACCATGCACTGGATTTTACCAAATGGCCAATCTTCTTGTACAACTTTAGATGACAAGTCTGCCAGACTGATCAAAATAAAAATGTAATGCATATCATAGCCAATCCAGGTCTTTTTCTCATTCAGTGTGCAAGTCCTAGTACTTTCTGGAGTTAATAATTGGATGAAGATGGAGTAGAGCTTCTGGAAATATTGAGAATAAAATTACAAATACTGCATTAGTTGTGTATTACAGGCTGTGATTAGACCCTTAATTGGGTTAGTCTTATGACAATATGATTCTTAAACTCACTTGTGACAAACCAAGGATATCAAAACTTTTTAAACAAAAGACAATTCAAGAACACCTTCCTCCACAAGTGTTCTCCCTTACCCCACTCAATGAGTTGCTTCTGAGAGCTCATCCACATGCATTCCTGAGCCTGGACATCTGAGTACAGACGACCTCTGTGTTAGCGGCTATATTCCTAGAAAACAGCCCATGTTGTGATTTTATGTAATGGAAAGCCACATCATTAGCACATGTGTCAAGAAGTGCAAGTTGAACAAAGAAGTTTATTTACTTTATTCCACATAAATTCTGTGAGAGCAAATTTTGTTCCCTATCTCAAATTTTGGGCTAGAAATTTGTAAATTCTGTAAGGATGAATTTTTGTAACCTGAAAGGCCGTAATGCAGGCGTCACCTGTATTGGAATGTTATGTTACAGCGAAGTGGTAGATGTTAAACAAGATGGACCTTGTTCCTTTCCTCCCACCTAATTCTACAGATATCATTTCATCATCTGGAGAAGCTTCCAGTCCTCAAGTTACCAGTCATGCTTTCTACAATACAGTAGCAACTAAACTTCAAAAAAAAAAGTACTTGTTTAACTTTGGGATGTCCTGATGTTATAGAAGATGCTGTACAATTGCACTTATTTCTTTCCTCTGTTTCTCAGATGCATAGAGCCATCAGACTTGGCTGCTGAATTGTCCTTAGAAGCTAACTTTCCCTGAGTAATAATGTCCTTCTCTCAGTGTGAGTTCATGTAATTCAGCATAGACTGAGTGACAATCTAGGGCTCAATGGCTCACTACACATTACCTTATTCAACTGAGCCATGGGGAAAGGCGTTTGGTTAAAGTCTGGGGATTAAAAAAAAGAGAATGTGAACAGCTATCTGATGATTATTTAATCTGTTATAATGATGCTTCCTGAAGGATAAACATTGGTTAAGATAGCAAAGAGAATCCGGGATCATTTCTGTCCACCTAATTAAATGTACAGGGGCTCAGTTTAATGTTTCAACTGAAATATGGGACTATGAGAGGGGCAGCCAGCGGGGCCACACTCCCTCGGTGATGCCCCTCCAGCGGGGCCACACTCCCTCGATGACGCCCCTCCAGCGGGGTCACACTCCCTCGGTGACGCCCCTCCAGCGGGGCCACACTCCCTCGGTGACGCCCCTCCAGCGGGGCCACACTCCCTCGGTGACGCCCCTCCAACTGGAAATAGCTGCTGAATCCTGCAGGACTCCAATCTTTCGCAAGCTCATTTGTCTGTTACCACTTATTAACTGATTCATTATTGAGCAAATTGGTGGAAGTCAGGTTAAATGTTTTTTGGCTTTCTTAGATTTATGGAGGACTCTTTATAGGAATCCTGCTGATTTTTAGGAAGAAACAGATAAAGTATTGAGTTATAAAATTAATTGAAAGATGTGAAAACTTGCTCTCCAAAGAGCCAGTCAACAACAGCAGTGGATGATGATGTGTTGTGGGAAGCCATGAGGGTAACTCTCCAGCAATCCCATGGCAGGACAGGTGAACCAATGTCAGTGTCCTCAGGCCAGCATCACTCATTTTCAAGGTACGATTGTCCTTGTCATCTTATGAAAGGCGGGCCACATTGTCGGAATACCTGATTGCAAACTCCTGAAGCAAGCAGTCCATTCTGAGTTGGTGACAAGGATAGAGAAAATACTTCAGGGCATTCATTAACCATCACTGACTCACACAATCTCAGCCCTAGTAGTGGAGAAGCATCCAGAATGCATCAAGGATTTTGGGTTTCTGCAGGAATACCAAAGGATTCTATTAACCCACCCACTTTAGAGTCTGGATCCCAAGTCGGATTCATCAGCCATCTCCGAACCCACAGAACTGGAATAGAAATGAGTTATCCTTGACCCTGAGGGACTGCAGAACATGAAGAAGGCATCCCACCATTTTGTAAATAGGCTAGGGATGAACATTTCCACAGAGGTGTGTGTTTGGATGAATGCTGCCCACTGCATAGTTTGTGCTTGGAATGCTAGAGAACACTGAAGTGCTTGAATTTTTCAGTTGTTAGAGGAGCTAACTTCCTGCATGTACAGTTTCATGAAGATTAACAGGTGTTGTCCTTCCCCAGAGTTCCTGCCTACATTCCTACAAGTGAGCAAAGAAAGGGCCTGCATTTGCATTACAGAATGATGTTCCTTAACCCATGTCATGGCTGTAGGACTTGCCTTAAAGCTGCAATACACACTCCAAGGAGATGTTTTCCAAAAATAAGATCCCAGGATGTCCCATGTCTCTACAACCAATGAAATACTTGCAGAAGGTCCCTGTTATATTGCAGTAGATCGGGCAGCTAATTTGTACACAGCAAGAATGTATGTAAAGCAATGCTTTAAATAACCAGAATATTTCTTTTAGTGATGTTTGAGAGAAAAATGTTGGCCAGGACACCAAAGAATTGGGAGATATTTACACATTGGTGAGAGGACAGACAAGGCCTTAATTTAGTGATTCATCCAAAAGACAGACCACTGATAGAATGTTTCCTCGATCCTGAACTGAGGAATGTGTTTTTAGAATGTATATTTGGCATGTGAGATTTGACTCTAATTCCACAGTGATTGTTTAATAATAGTAGAATCAACAATGAACCAGGCGTCATGTTAAGAAAAGTGCAAAATTAATATTCTTAGTCCGTTTTGCCTTTCTAACATACGAAGTCCTCCACCTGACATAATGCTTACTGAGTCACATCTATCAACCAATGTCCGGACTCATTGGAGCTGAATCGGCCTTTTTTTTTAATGAAGTGGGCTCTGAAATTGCTTGTAATGGTTATGTTTCTGGATTACTAATCAAGAATTTGAGTTCAAGTCCCAGTGGCAGGATTGATAATATGATAACCAAACTCTGCAGGGTCTGGAAATCAGAAATAAAACAGAAAATGCTAGAAATGCTCAGTAGTTTAGGCAGCATTTGAGCAGACAAACGTTTTCGGTTTATGAAATGGTGTGGGAGGAGGTGTGTACAAAGGATAAACACTGGCATGGACTAGAATGTCTCGCAAGGGTTGTTTCTGAGTTCTGTTCTTTGCAACTCTCTATTCTAATGTTCTTAAATTTTGGGATCCTGGACACTGAGTGGGATATTCTGGTGAGTTTGTCATCTGAATCTCTCATGCAGGTGGCATTTCACAATTTACTTATTATAACGAATATGAGCAGGAATAGGCAGTCACCCTTTCAACCCTTATAATAAACCAATAATAAGAAACCAATGTACCTTTCACATTCTGTAAGTTAACTTGACTTCGCTTTATCATCCCCATAATCCCTTGATTCCCTTTGTATCCAAAAATCTTGCAGTGGCTGTCCTGAATTTACATTTTCAGTGAATGAACATGTGCAGCCACCTGGGGTAGAGAATTCTAAAGATACACAAATCTCTAAGGGAAGACCTTTTTCTTTATTTTAAATCCTGAGGTGATGACCATTTGATCTAGGAGAAACAGCTTCTCAGCACCTATCTGGTCAAGCCTGTTTAGCATTTTATATGATCACCTTTTACTCTTCTAAACTCCAGGACACGAAGATCTTACTTCCTATTTTGTATATGAAGATAAATAACACACTTGGAAACAAACCACTCAGTAAATGTAGCACTTGCTAAATTTTTAAAGCCTCTATCGCATTAACATTATCCTTGTAATTTAAAAAAAATTATGAGTAAGATATAATGCATTTTAAAGACATTAGCTCAGATTTATTCTACACTAATGACGCTAACCACAACCTGCTGTGTTCACCAGTGAATTGCTAGGTCATTTCACTGGTGAGATATAAATCTTGTTTTATAGCTGTTGTTGCTATCTCTATGCACTTTACAACAAAGATTCACATATTTTTAATCTCTTACCAGTTAATTTGATGCATTTAATTAAAACTTGTAATGCCATCTGAAGGCATTACTTTCTGCCTTACTATCTACTTCCATTCCAACTCTCTGCTCTGAAGCTGCTGCATCCTACTGGGCAAGGGCATTTTGCTTAAGAGGCATTTCCAGTGGATGACCCCTGAGGACCAAGCAATTCACTGGCTAATTCCTAGGACGAGAGGTTGTCCTATCCTGAAAGGCTAAAAAAAAATTACCGGTATTGATGGCTATGTGGAATTAGAACAGAAGAGGAGTTGACAGCTGGGACAGGGCAGCTATGATCATATTGAATGGCAGGGCAAGTTTGATGGGCCCTGTGGCCCACTCCTGCTTCTCTGTCGTTGTTTATGCTCTATATCAGCATCTCCCACCTTAATCCATCTCACACTAACACCATCTCCTTCTGTCCATTTCTTCCTCCTGTTTATGTCTAGCTTCCTCTTAAGTGTATCTGTGCTATTCATCTTAACAGCTCCAAGTAATAATAAGTTCCATGTTGTCACTGCTGTCTGAATGAAGAAGTTTGTAGCATTTCCTACTGGAATTATTCGTGACTATTGTATATGTAGTTCTAGTCTTCCCTAGAAGTGTAAACACCTTTTCAAATGCAGCCTTTCAAATTATTTCATAAAGTTCTCCTGCAGTTTACTTCTGTCTTCTCTTGAGAGAGAAGAAACTGACTGTTCATTCCAGCTGACAGTTTTAACCTTTGCGATGTGGTAACAATTTACTAATGACTCACTGAGCAATTAAATTTTAAAATCCTACAAAGCTGGTAAACAGAACAGTGCATTTTAAAAAAATCAGTATGTGGTTTTTATTTGATTAGATTACTTATTTTAGGAGTTACTTTTTCTGTGTATTTGCCAGATGCGTTAGAGTTTGTTGGTGATGGGTTCCATTTGGTGTAATTTGTGTAAACTCCTGACCGAAAATAAGCTTTCATTTTAATACAGCTTTACTCATAATAAAAATGCAAAAAGCCATCGTTAGTTGGAATACCAGTGCTTTCATAAGAGAATGATCTGACAATGGTTTCACAAATAAATGCAGCATCCCAACACCTCTAATGCAGTTGTCAAACTGGATGACATCCCCAATAAAGGGTGTCAGTACTGATTGTGCCAAGCTCTGTCCATTCTACACAGTGCATCCACCTATCATTTATTTTACTAGCCTATGTTTCGTAGCTTCCAATCCAACAATGCCTTGATGTTATCCTTGATTTTCACATTCCTCCCATATTTCAGATAAATTGCCTTCTGTTCTATGATTAAGAAAGAAAGGTAGAAAAGAAATAAGTTGACCAAAAGTTTTAAGAAAGTGTACTTTCTTGCAGCAAAGAACAAGGCCCAACGCCAACTGAAAAGAAGA
>JARFYF010000036.1:43715107-43729612 GCA_030265395.1 Rhina ancylostomus
AGAGTTCGTGGAGGTGATGTGCCGGGCTGTGTCCACAACTCTCTGCAGTTTCTTGCGGTCACGGGCAGAGCAGTTGTTGTACCAAGCCGTGATGCATCCGGATAGGATGCTTTCTATGGTGTATTGATAACATTTGGTGAGGGTCAAAGAGGACATGCGGAGTCTTTAACCTCCTGAGGAAGTAGAGGCACTGGTGCACTTTCTTGGATGCCTTGGCAATTCAAATGATCATCTCAATAATTTATAAATTTTGTGAGAGTACTTGTTTCTATCACCCAGGCAGTTCGCTCTCGATTCTAATGTTAGAATTCATCCTCAGATCCCCTCTAAACATTTGAATAAAAGATTGTAGGTGCTGTAAATCTAAAATAAGAACCGACAAGCTAGAAATACTCAGCAGCTCAGGCTGCATCTGTGGAGAGAGAAATGATTAAGATTCAGATTAGTTTGTTGTCATATATACCAGGGTGCAATGAAATTCCTTGCTCACATGAAGCTCACAGAGTAAACAGTGCACCTGGTAATAATAAATACAGCAATGAGCGCATTAATAACGGAAAGATGCAAAGATTGTTGTGCAATCTGAAGTCGCGGACTTCGGGATGGACAAACTCAGGTTGTTTTCACTGGAGCGGCGGAGGCTGAGGGGAGACCTGATAGAGGGTTATAAGATTATGAGAGGCATAGATAGACAGCTGATATCTTTTTCCTAGTTTTGGAATGTCTAATGCCAGAGGGCGTGCACTTAAGGTGAGAGGGGACAAGTTCAGAGGAGATGTGCAGGGCAGGTTTTCTAAACACAGAATGACAGGTGCCTGGAATGCACTGCCTGGGGTGGTGGTGGAGGCAATTATGATAGGGGCATTCAAGAGGCTCTTAGATAGGCACATGGATGTGTGGGAAATGTAAGGATATAGATATTTAGTCAGAAGGGATTAGTTCAGTTGGGCACTTGATAACTAATTTAGTTTGGCACAACATTGTGGGCCAAAGGGCCTGCTCTGTGCTGTACTGTTCTATGTTTTAAAAAATACTTCAAAGTATTTCATTGTCTGAATCTGATGAGGTGGAGAGATGTATTATGCTGAACACCAATATTCTAACATTGAAGATTCTGGGCTGTAAGTGCATCTGCTCAGGTGCGAGATAACAGATCATCATAGGAAGATTAGAAGTGCCTCAATCTCTGCTGAGCTATCCTGCTGTTAATTTGTAACTTTAAGCACTTCTGGTAAACAGTGCTTTACTTTTTATAAAACCCCAGACAGTTTTCTGCGTTTGTCAGTTTTCATTTGGAAATTAACATTGAAGGGAACTCTGGTTTCCACCTGTCCTGTCATTCTGTTCCCCTTAAATGTCTCATGTCAGCTCCATCAATTTGTAATTGCAACTTCCCATTAATTAATTTCTGCCAGTATTTTGTGGAGGTTCCAAGGGATGTGTCACTGTTAACAGGAGATGCCTCTGGGTGTGCCAGAGCTCTGTCAGTATTTGAAGGGTTCCCTGGAATGATGACAATATTGAAGTGGGTTCTCCAACAGTGTGTCATTATTTAGCAAGGGTTTCTGGGAGTGTTCCAATATTTGGAAAATGGGGGGAGGTGTGGAGCAGGGGACCTCCAAGATGTGCTGTTAATTAACAGTGTTCCCCAAAGTGTATCAATGGGGATCAGTATTCGTGAATTCACTGGGGAAAAAACATAAAGTTCATGACACGGAATTATTTGGCCCCTATGTCTGTGCTCATTAAGAAGTGCTGCCCAGCCTGAAGCTGCCTTCCAGCACTGGGTCCATAGCCCTGTGGATAACTGCTCCTCGTGTTCATAGCTAAGTACTGTTTTAAATATGACGAGGGTGTCTGCTTTCACTACCTTGGTTCCAAACTCCTACACCTTGATGAAAAACCTCTTTCCTCAATCCTTCTACCAATTACTAAGGAAGAGATCCTTCCCTCTAGGGGTCTCATAGTTTTTTTACTTCCGTTAAAGGAAAATTTAAATTTCAAGGGCAAATTGTTGGAGTTGTAGACACAGATGTCAGGGTTCTGATGGACATTATCTAAGGTCAAAGGAAGTGGCTGATTTTGGTTTTAGTTTTCCAAACTTGCTAGATTCACAGAAGATTCAATTATATTAGGATATAACTAATGTAATTACTTTATTCAAAATGAGAGGGAGACAGAAAGCAGGAAACTTTAGGCCAGTTTTAAAAAAAAAATTTTTTTAATTTTATTTACAGTGTGGTAACAGGCCCATCCGGCCCAACCAGTCCACACCGCTCATTTTAAACCCCAACTTAACCTACCCGTACATCTTTAGAACGTGGGAGGAAACCGGAGCACCTGGAGGAAACCCATGCAGACATGGGAGAACACACAAACTCCTTACAGACAGCGACGGGAATTGAACCCCGATCACTGGCGCTGTAATAGCGTTGTGCTAATCGCTACGCTACCGTGCCATCTAGTTAGCTAAACATTATCAAAGGAAAAATGTTAAAGGATATTATTAAATCTGTTATAACCGGACACTAAAGAAAATTCAAGATAATCAAAATCAACATGGTTTTGGGAAAGGAACGTCAATGTCTTTCAAGATAATGAAAATTTATCACAGTTCTTTGACAAGTACCAAGTGTTGTGCATAAAGTGGACCTGGTGGATGTACTGTACTTGGATTCCAAGAGGCATTTGATCGCGTTCCATATGGAAGTTTGTTGTGGAAAAGCTTATAGTATGGGAGGTGACATTGGTGTGGCTAGAAGGTTGGCTGGCTAACAGGAAACAGAGCATAGATGTAAGTAGATATTTTTCTGGTTGACAAGGTATAATGAGTGGGGTGTCACAGGGTTTGATGCCAAAGACTAAACTTTTTACAAATTTATATCAATGACTTGGTTGGAGGCTGAATTTGCTAATGACATAAAGAAAGGCAAGTTGTGAAATAGGCAGGTTTTATTAGAATATAGAGAGGTAAGTGAATGGACGAAAATCTGGCAAATGGAGTGTAATGTGGGAAAATGTGAAATTGGTCATTTTGGCTGAAAAAAATAATATTGGTATTGGTTTATTATTGTCTCTTGTACCGAGGTACAGTGAAAAACATGCATACCAATCATACAGATCAGTTCATTACACAGTGCAGTTACATTAAGTTAGTACAGAGTGCATTGATGTAGTACAGGTAAAAACATTAACATTACAGAGTAAAGTGTCACAGCCACAGAGAAAGTGCAGTGCAATAAGGTGCAAGGTCATAACAAAGTAGATCATGAGTTCAAAGTCCATCTCATAGTACAAGGGAACCGTTCAAGAGTCTTATCACAGTGGGCTAAAAGCTGTCCTCTAGCCTGGTGGTACGTGCCCTCCGGCTCCTGTATCTTCTACCTGACGGAAGAGGCGAGAAGAGAAAATGTCCTGGGTGGGTGGAGTGATAACAAGAGGTTGATTTGCAGAAGACTAGTATGTGGAATCTGTAATTAATTAGGAAAGCTAACAAGATGTTAATGTTCATTGCTTGGGGAAATCAAGACCAAAGTAGGGAGGCTGTGCTTCAGTTTAATTGGTCACATTAGAGGATGTTTATGCATTGGAAGCAGTTTAGAGGTTTACTACACTTGCACTTAGATTAGGGGTTGTCTTATGAAGAGAGGTCGGACAGGCTAGGCTAGTATCACACTGAGTTGAAGAATGAGAGGTGACAGCTGAAACATGAGATCCTAAGAGGTGTTGACAGGGTGGATGTGGAGAGGATTAGGCTTCACTGTTTAAAAAAATGAAAGATCACTGGGAGCCTGTCAGTAGTTACAGGGATTCCCAGTAGGGTATTAATATTCATAGAGGGTACCTGGGAGTGTTTCATCATTTATGGAGGCTTCCCAGGAATGTCTGTATTCACAGGGGGTCTCTAAGATTCTCTTAGTGTGACAAGGCAGTCCTTGTGAAGTGTCTCAGTATTTATAGTGGGTCCTTGGGGAGTTTTGCAGTATTTACAGGGATCTCCCTGAGAGTCACTCAGAATTTAGTGATTCCTGAGAATATCTCAGTATTCACAAGGAGATCTGGTGTTTGTCAATAATTACCAGAGATTCCCAGGAGTGTCTCGATATTTGTAGGGGCACCTGGAGGAGCATGAGTGCTGACATGGAGATCGCTGGTGGTGGTGGTAGTGCTGGCGGCAGGTTCATCACTATGGTTCAGTTTAAAAATCGACCAGTGGGAGCATTTGTTCTTATGAGCATATCACAGAGATCTCTGCTGGGACCTTTGTTGTTTGTGACTTGGATGAGTATGTAGGGGGTCAGCTGAGTAAGTTTGATGAGGACATGAAAATCAGTGGAATCATAGACGTCTAAGAGTACAGCAGGACATGGATCAGCTAGAAAGTTGGGCAGAGTGATGGCAGATGGAATTTACTCCAGACAAGTGTGAAGTAGTGCATTTGGGATGTCAAATGGTGGCTGGACATGTACAATAAATGGCAGGGACCTTAGAAGCATTAATGTACCAAGGGACCTTGGAGTGCAATTTCAAAGCTCCCTGAAAATGGTACCACATGTGGATAGGGTAGTGAAGAAGGCATTTGGTGATGCTTGCCTTCATAGGCCAAGGCATTGAGTATAAGAATCATATTGTACAAAACATTGGTCAGGCTGCGCTTGGAGTATTGTGTACAGTTTTAGTTACTACACTACAGGAAGGGTGTGGTAGCATTAGAAAGGGTGCAGAAGAGATTCACCAGAATGTTTCCTGGAATAGACGGCTTCAGTTACAAGGAGAGATTGTTTGGAGCATCAGAGGCTGAGGGGTAACCAAATAAGATTATGAGGGACATAGATAGGGTAGAATGTCTTTTTCCCAGGGTCGGGGAATCTAAAACTATAAGGCACTGGTTTAAGGTGAGAGAGGAGAAATTTAAGAGATCTGAGGGGTAAGTGGTTATCTGGAACAAGCTGCCAGAGGAAGGTAGAGGCAGATATAATTACAATGTTTAAAAGGCATTTGTAGAAGTCCTTGGATAGAAAAGACATAGACAAATACCGACCTAGTGCAGGCAAATGGGATTATAACAGATTTCATCGCAGTCGGAGTGGACGAGTTGGGCTGAAGGTCTTGTTTTCGTGGAGTACAGCTCCTATAACTCAACATTTGTATTGTGAAGTTGTCTGATGGTTGTAGAACTATATTATCGGTGAACCTTAGGCTATCATTCTTCAACCAATTCCCAGTAAATTGCATCTCTGGATGAATGTGTTTGTTTAGCTCAACTTAGCTGGAGATGTCACAGTGGATCTCCTCCCACCTCACTGGGTAAATGTACTGCCGGACTGGGGACCATGAAACCAAGGGATCAGTTTTCGTTTTGGTTCTGTCAATGCCAGTGCTGGTTCTGTGGTTAGCTCTCATCAGTTAGTGAGAGAGAATGGGGGTGAGATGGGAGGCGGATGGTCCAGTTTGAGTTCTTACTTCACACTACTGCTCAGTGAATCCTGGCTGTACTTGTGTGTGGATCAGAAATACTCAGTAGGTCTGGCAGCGTCTGTGGAGCGAAGAAGTGAAATGCTCACCCATTGCCAGATTGCCAGAACCTTCAATATTATACCATTGTTTTACCTGTGTGTACATTGCCTGAGCACATTGCCTGGCTTCATTGTGACACTGCCTCTAGTCACATGTTGACACCTGCCTGCCAATTCTGCAGAGCTAATGACCAATACAATGAAGTATTCTATCGTGATTTATTAGAACATTAGAAGCAGAAATTCAGCACGTACCCCTTGTGTCTGCTTCTGCATTCAGTAAGATGGTGGTCTGTTCCTGTACCTCCATCTTCGTGCCCCAGCTCTTATCAGAAGAAAATCAGTTGTAGTAGAATGGTGAACACACCTATGCTCCGAGGAATGATGTTTTTAAGGAAAACTATCAGTGATAAAGTTGTCGTGGCTGTGATTCCTGATGCATCCATTTGCCATTAGTGGGCCTTTCTCCAGCTGTGGAGCTGGACTCTCGTGCTGTTAGCTCTACTCACCCACTGAGATCTGACTCTTTCTCTTTTCAGGTTATGAGCGATATAATGCAATGAGAGCTGACCCAGCACTCTGTTTCCTTGAGAGGGTGGGCATGCCTGATGAAACCTCGCTGGCAGCTGAGCAAGGAGGTGTTGACCTGCCAGCAGACATGAACGAAGGGTAAAACATTGTCATCTGTTGGGGGTTGGAGAAACTCACTTAGGCATTGATCCTGAGCAGCAGCTTCTGTGAGGAGCCTTCAGTGGGGCTGGGCCCCAACTCCTCTCAGGAACTTGTTATAGAAGGACATTGTACAGGAGGAGGCCGTTCAGCTCATTGTCCCATTCCTCTCAGCCCTCCATCCTGGTGCAGTGCCAGCTCCCACTTAAAGTTACTTTTGGTATCAGTTTGCACATTTTCAGAGAGAGAATTTCAAATTCTGACAGCTCTGTGAGAGTTACTGCTGATCACTTCAGCATTTTGCCCCTGATTTTACATCTCTGACCCTAGCAGTTCACCAACGCGAAGAGTTTCCCTCTTCCTCTGGGATCAAAATCTCTCATCATTTTGAAACATCCCATTGGGTCACCACTTAACCTCTGTATTCCAGGTAGAGCAGTGATAACCTTTCAATCTCTCCTCATAACTGAGGTCCCTTGTCCATGCCCACAGCCCGGGATACCTCCTCTGTTCCCATTCTAAAGGCTTGACATCCTGCCAGAACCGTGATCCAAACTTTTCCACGTGTTCCAGCTGAGGCTTTGCCAGTAATTACTGAAGTTCTACCCTGGTCTCTATTTTCTATTCAGTTCCTTTAGTTATAAACCCAAATACCTAAGCTCTTTAAATCAACTTATCTTGCTCTGCCAACCTGGATGTGTCTATAAGAACACTCAGGTCTGTCTCCTCATCCATACTTTTCAAAGGCAGGCCACGTATGCAGTGCTGCCCGATCAACCATCTTTGTTTCTGTCTGCAGTATTACTGAGCACACTGTCTGGGCTGATGCCCTAGTGAGCAGAGAGTTGCTGTGGCCAAAGTGGCCATTTTTTTAGCTGAGCCATTAAACTGACACCCTCTTGTTTTGTTCAGATCATTTAGGAGGGTGTGGAAGATCCCCAAGCCTTGGGCACACAAGGGCTGGGTTGTTACCCAGTCTTCTGCCCAACATTTATACATTGTCTAACACCAGTTCAAATAAGCAGGTTAACAAACCTGTTGCTGCTCACCTGCAATCATGGTTGCTAGGTGAAAATTAGTCATTGGATGTGAAGTGGCTGACTGGTAGAATGCCCTTGGAACGTCTCTGTCTGTCCTGCCCCAGCTGCATGCACTGTCAGCTTCTGCCATTCGACTGCATCAGCTCTCTCCAGGAAAAACAGCCATTGAAAGCGTGAACAAAAAAAAAATCAACTGCAGACTCTTTAGGCCAATGAATTGTGGTCTGCATGAGCTCAGAATTTAAGACGGCTTACTTATTTTGATACACTCGGCAGTCCAGAGTGATGGTTGCTCCCCGTTCTCTGTGAGTAGGTAATTCTCTGTGTCCTGAATTCTAGGGTTGACCTTTGTAAAGGTGATGATTCGGAGTTGAAGTCTGATGGGCAGTTCAAAGACCAGCCAGATGTGAGTAAGATGTCTTGAGGCTATTTGCTGCATGTTTTTTTTAACTTAATGTCTGCCATCTCTTATGGATGTCACTTGTGTGTCTTCCTTCAAAAGTCTTCCTGTTCTTCCTGAATGGACAGATGGTGTCCATGGGTACAGATCTGTAGCTTCTACCTGCCACTGCACTGTGGAAGCTGCTTCCTCAGTCAGCCTGGCTTCTGATTATTGGCTGGTTCCCATTTATGAGGGTATTCAAGAGGGTGTCAGCAGGTAATGACCGAGAGCAGGAGTCCTGCTTAAATCCCTGGCAGGAATACCAACCAGCCGTAGCCTGTTATTGGTATTATGGTTCAGATCTTAGAAACAGGATGTCTTTCAGCAGTGTGAGGTTGTTTTTCCACTTCATTAGATCATACCCGTTCTGGACTTGCCTTATCCACTTGAGCACATTTCATGATGCCCTATCAAAATTCCATTAATAAAAACTAGAAAATGCTGTAAATATCAGAGGCCTGGAGTATTTTGTTAATTTCAGTCTCAAAAATATAATAATGCCAATGTTTTTAAAAAAAAAACTTGACAGATCCCCTGCATCTACATCTTTCTGCAGGAGAGAATTCCAAATTTTCATACCTACAGTGTAAAACAAAATAGCTCGAAATTTATAATATCCTCTTGTTTTTCGTTTTCCAAATTTATTTCTACCTATTCTCTTAAATCATCAACAGCACAGATAAATCTCTCTCAACCTTTTGGGCAAGGGAATAAAAACAGTCTTTGCAACTTGTTCTCATAATGTAGCCTGTACTTTAGCCCCTCCCAGGCCATTATCTCCTCCAGGAGGCGTGATGTCCAGAGTGGGAACCCAATGTTCCATAACTTTACCCAGTTATACCCAGGTTATGAACTCTGGAAGTCTGTCTCATTCCCTCTTGAACCCATTTGCACTGCCCACTGAAGTGGGCGTTCTGGGTAGCTTACTTCACAGCTGTTTTACTCTGAGTGGCAGGACTTCACCTGACTTACCCCTGAGGTTCTCCATTCCTGCCACTGGATGTAAAGACATCTGGCCACTTCTTGCTGTTCTGTATAACCATGGTGAAGGGCCAGGGATTTATAATCAACTGTATGTATACAAAGAAAAGAAACAGTTAACTCTCTAATTGGCTCAAGGAACTGCCATCAACAGTAATTTAATTATGTGTTATTAAAGGAACTGACCATGGGATAACAACAGAATTAGACAATGATGCATTGTATGGTGTAATGATCCTGTCCTTGCAGGAAGGTGAGTTCCTTTCATAAGCTTAAATGTTGTGAAGGGCAAGGCCACCATCTGTTGTTGTTAATGTTGGCAGCAACGGTGGCAGAACATCGCCAGTTGTAGGCATGGGTAGGAAGACGGGAGGGTAGGAAGAGGGGAGGATAGAAAACTAGTTCTTGAACCATGACCCCTAACTTCCCCAATTCTCTTAACGTTTGCGTTGTCTTACAGGAAGATGCAAACTCCTGCATTGAATCTGGAATTACAGAGAAAGGGGAGGACTCAATTTTAGGTAAGTGGCTTTTGTTAGTGACATCAGGTGTCCAGTACAGAGATGGACCATTCAGCCCAAATGGTCTATGCACCATTTGAGCTCTTCCCACCTTACTTCAACTCACTCCATTGTTCAACTGATCCATTCCGGTCCCCCGATGTAAATATCTATCTTCCCCGAAATGTTTCTCTGCTCTTCATCTCCACCTGTGGCAATGAACTCCACATTCTCAAAAATCTGGTAATGTCAGTATTAAAAATCTAATCACATCCCTTACGTCTACATCCCCTTGTGATATTAGTAAATATCTTGTATTTATAATCCCTAGTTTTCATCTCCCCTCCACTGGAAATGATTTTTCCACAATTATCATGGCAAGCCTATCATCTTCTGCAGGAACCTTCAGCCTCTGTCACCTCTCCTTGAATTTATTATTTCAGCTTGCATTCATTCTGTGGAATGTGGGAGGAAACCGGAGCACCCAGAGGAAACCCACGTAGACGGGGAGAATGTATAAACTCCTCGCAGACAATGGCTGGAATTGAACCCAGGTCGCTGGCACTGTAATAGTGTTACACTAACTGCTACGCTACGGTGCCTACCCTCTCAACCAATCTCTGAAAAAGAAAACTTACACCTGAAATTCCCTTTAAAGTTCCTTCCCTCACAATAAACCTGCCTTCTTGTTTTTGATACTGCAACTATGATGATAAGATTCTATCTGCCCTATCTATTCCTCTTATAATTTTATGTACCTCTATCTGGTCATCTCTCAGCCTTGTTCAGTCCAGGGAAAACAAGCCCAACCTGTCCAATCTCTCCTCATAACTTATGTCCTCTAATCCAGGCAACATCCTGGTTAATCTCCTCTGCACCCTCTCCAGTGCAGTCACGTCCTTCCTATACGGTGTCAACCAGAACAACACACAATACTGCCAAGTGTGGTCTAACCAGCGTCTTGTAAATTCTCAACTCTTGTATTCAGTGCCCTGACCTATGAAGGCCAGCATGCCACATGCCTTCTTCACCACCCTATCCACCTGTGTTGCCACTTTCAGGGAACTATGGACTTGAGCTCCAAGGTCCCTCTGTTCATCGACATCCCGTAGGACCCTATCATTTACTGTACATGTGCTACCACATTTGACTTCCAAAAATGTCTTCACTTCACAGTTGTCAGGATGCTGCAGTTGTGACCAGTGACCCAGATACAGACACCCAAATTCAAGTTCAAATTCCACCATGGCAGCAGTAAAATATAAGTTAATAATCTGGAATTAAACAAACCTAGTCGATAGTATTAATCAGCACAAGGTTCTTGTAAAACCTTGTGGTCCATGGAGGTCCTTCAGGGAGGATGTCTACCATCCTTACTGGTCTGGCCAGAGTGATTGAGTCATAAATGCCCCATGAAATAGTCTAGCATGCACTCATTTTGAGGTCAGTGAGAGATGGGCATTAAATACTTGCTTTGTTAGCAGTGCTGAAATACAAAAAGAAAATTGGAGGGAAAAGAGGACAAAGCAAGGGCATGGGACAAAATCAGACCTCCCTTTCAAAGCGCAAGCACCAGCTTGAAAGGTTGAATGGTCTCTTTCATGTACTCTTATGCCTCAGATCATTTGTTACTGTAGAATATTATAGGATGTGACTACCTGGATATCCTGCTCAGTATTAACTAACCTGTACCTTTAACTCCATTCAAGGCCAGGATGGTACAGACATTGACCGTCCACAGTGGCCAGTTGCATCGGTGCTCACAGCTCGTCTTCGCCGCCTCATAACAGCCTACCAACGTTGCAATCGCAAGGAGCTAGTGAGGATGGAATCACTGGCTCGCAATAACCGGCGTCGCTGGTATCCACAGGATGAGATCTGGGGAAGGGTACCAGAAATGGACATTGTTACCATGGAAATCCAGCAAAGGTAAATGTTTTGGGTGGGCATTCTGTTGCAGTTCTTCTGATCTGGGGGAATAAGGTGGGTGTAGAGAGATAAGATATCTTTATTAGTCACTTGTACATCGAAACACACAGTGAAGTGTATCTTTTGCATAAAGTGTTCTGGGGCGCAGCCCACAAGTGTCACCATGTTCATGGTGCTAACATAATATGCCCACAACTTCCTAACCCGTATGTCTTTGGAATGTGGGAGGAAAGCGGAGCACCCGAAGGAACCCACGCAGACACGGGGAGAACATACAAACCCCTTATATACAGAGGCCAGAATTGAACCCGGGTCACTGGCACTGTAAAGCGTTACACTAACCACTACACTACCGTGCCTGTCCATTTGAGGATTTGAACAGACAATGTCCTAAAAGTGTAAGTTCAGTGAAGTATTTTTGCCAAGAAAGTCACTTCCTGTGAGTCATGCTAAACACACTTAGTAATTTAGCATTTTGTACTCCATCCCCAGAATTCATCCCTTTAAAGTTAATGGAATACCTTTCAGAGGCAGTGCTACTTTAAAAGATTGTCCACCATGGATGAATTTTAGGCTTTATAAATATAAACAATGAGTGTAAGAGTCACGATGAATTTGTTTAAAGCACATTGGTTTAAGCCACAGTTATAATTTGGCATGTGCCATATTGAAAGTGGTTGAAAGCTAATGAATTTTCACAATGTTGCTCAACAAGATAACAGCAGAGTTGGAAAAATACAGTCACAAGGAGAGACTTGAAGTACCAGGAGTAGTTCCGCTGGGAAAAGAAAGTCAATAGAAGCTTTTAAAACAATAAAGAATCTTGTTAAATTGAATTGGAAAGGAATTTCTTCTGGTTAAATTTTCTGTGATTAGGAGTTGCTTAGGGAGTAAGAAGAGATGTTTGAAGAAATTTCTTTGCAGGGAGTGGTAAAAGAGCTTAGAATGCTTTCCCACTGTTAATATTTGGAACTATGGTTGGAACAAGATTAAGGGGAGCTGATAGGGCTGTGAGATTAGTTGTGAATTTTCGGACAATTATCCAGCACCATCTGTAGTCCGAGTTGACAGAAACCTCTCTGCTCCAGTCACTCCAGCTACTGTTCCTCACTGCACACCAGTTACTCTACTCACTATTTCTAACCTCATTTCTGAAAGCATCAGTCGCCTGTCACACTACTTCCACATAATCCAACTGGGACATGCACACACTCAAAACATCTCAGTAACCCACAACCTCTTGAACAGGGCAAAAGGGCAGGAGACGCGGGAGCACAGGAGGAGGATGAGCACATATCTGTCCTCTACACTTAGTCAGGAGGTCAAGGAAACCATGCACAGCAAGTGGGGAGGCTGAAGGACATACCCCATAGGATTTATGTGAAGGTAACCACTCTTTGTCCTTTCTGCTCCAATGTCATCTGACATGTTCAGCATGGCCAAATGCAGGCACTTACAGCAGCCAGACTCATTGCACCCTGTATTTTATCATCGAAAGGCACCAGGGCAAGATCAGGAGAGTTACGTGGCTTATAAAGCAGTGATGCATCTCAACTCTGCTCCAGAGCACTTAAAAGAACAGCCACTCAATGGATCAAGAATAATTCTTGCACATAAGGAACTTCTGGATTACTGGGTGGCCTCCCAGTGAGCCACTCACTGTTACTGACTCAGAATCCGGGCAAGTTGTGCACACTGTAATAAAGTGGGGCAAAATGGTAACCTCTGCAAGCAAGCTGGAAACCACAGAGCCCAGGTTGGTCCCTTTACATGGAATTCACTCTGCTGCCATTCAAGCCATCAGGATCTTATTGCAAAGCAGCTCTGAGATCCACAACACATTCTATTCTCTGTTCTCTGACAAGTCTGTGGGACTGCTGGGTCTCAGCTCTCTAAGGGTGCCAGTGACACCTCAGGCAAAGCAAGTCCTGCACTCAGTCAGGATGACAACAGGCTTGCTAACCTATCAGCTTCACAAGCAGTGGTGATCGAGCACATGCACAAGGTAGGGAAGCAATGGAAGCCTAGATCCCACAATCCTCAGAAGTCATAACGACAACACCCACCTTTAATGGGTCCTGAAAAAGCAATTGAATTCCTGTGCAGGCACCCAATACCATTGTCCTTGTGGAGCTGCTCCAGGCTGTCTCAGCTTCCATCTTGATCCAGCACCTCATCAGATCACCCATCAATGCCATCACTTGCTGGGAACCACCTTTCAGTGGAACAGAACATAGAGCATAGAATAGCACAGCACAGGAAAAGGTCCTTTGGCCCACGATGCCTGTGCTGAACACCACGGCGAATTAAACTAGATCTCTTCTGCCCACACGTGATCCATATCCTTCCATTCCCTGCATATTCATCTGTCTGTCCAAAAGCTTCTTCTATGCCACCATCATATCTGTTTCCACCACAACCCCTGGCAGTCCATTCCAGACACCTCCCGCTCTCCATATAAAAGACCGTGCCCCACACATCTCCTTTAAACGTTCCCCCTCTCACCTTAAGTGTACATCCTCTAGTATTTTAACATTTCTACCCTAGGAAAAAGATTCTGACTGCCTGCACTCTCTATAAATTTATAAAATTCTAACAGGAGATGGAAAAGCTTCAGGAACCAAAATGATTGCTAGATCCCTATTTTTAAGGATATGGAATAAGGAAAGAGAAAATGACAGAATGTGGCTTTAAAATGATGGGAAAAATGGTTGAGGTAATTGAAACTCAACTTTAAAAGGTCAATGGTCAATCCTTACCGTCAATCACCGATCATGTACTTCTCTTCAACATCTTGGCTTCACTGCACTTGGGGACACCTTAGACTTCATCATAGAGTCTTAGAATAATACAGCACAGAAACAGGCCCTTCAGCCCCCCTGGTCCATGCCAACCACAGCATCATGCAGGCACACTGGGATCTCCATATCACCAAACCTGGACTTCTGGGCTTCTAGTGCCAGGATAATCCCTTCGGATCGCATTGTGCACAAGACAATACTATTCTGAATTAACCAGCATAGTTCTTACTTTGCAAAACTTTACAAGAGGACCTGTACACTATTTCTCAATGATTTCTCTCAACCCTGAAAGAGGTTTGCTGAGGTTAAGTGATGATAAATTAGCTTTCTGCAGCAATTCATGTGTGTCTGAATAGTTCACCACATAAAGTGAAATAACACAGTGATCCACTTATATAATTATCACCAGCTGCAAGTTAGCATCTCTGCTGTAATATGAGAACATCAGTAAAAGAGTGCATAATTTTTGATTGGGTTTACTTTGGTAGTCAGTGTCAATTTAAGTGAATCTTACCTGTGGAGCCCTCAGTCACAGCCTAAGTTTGGAAGGCTCTGCTACACCTTCGAACCCCCCCCCCCTCATAGAATGATAGAGAGTTACAGGCCCCTGGCAGACCAAGATCTCAC
>JARFYF010000036.1:43747897-43760058 GCA_030265395.1 Rhina ancylostomus
ATCTGCTCTCCCCTCCTCCCCCGCACCTGCCTATCACTATCTCTTACCTGCATCTACCTATCACCACCCTGTGCCCATCCCGCCTCCCCTCTTCTGTCCACCTCTCACTGCTCTGCTTTTCCCTCCTATATATTGGGCTTCCCCTTTCCCTATCTTCAGTCCTGAAGAAGGGTCCTGATCCGAAACATTGACTGCCTGCTTTTCTCCATGGATGCTGCCTGGCCTGCTGAGTTCCTCCAGCATCATAGTTTTCATCCATATTCCAGCGTCTGCCGTCCTTTATTTCTCTAGTACTGTGGCAGTGCCTTGTGTGTGGGACATTGCTCCATCAGAGCCACTCTGTCCCAGGGTTAGTTTTGCAGATGAGATCTTCAGCCAGGGCCCTGGTTGCCAGTTTAGGTTGATTTACAGCATTAATCTTACACTCAGGAACTGTAGAGGAGTTCTTCAAGTCTTTGGAAAAGATTCCTCCCTTAACCAAGCAGAGCTTCAGTTGCATTGATGGTGTACACTTGCTGACGGTGTAGTGGTGTCATGCACAAATTGCCAGTTTGCTGCACAGTGGTTAGCACCTGTCGTTCGCACGTCATTTATTCACTGGGATTCACCTCAGTCACGGGGTGGGGTGGCATCAGTTGGTGGGGTGTACAAGTACAGACCATCACATGAGCACTTTACCTTTGTATACACCCAGCTGGGGGGAGCCATGGCACCACTGATGAAGGAGCTGGCGCGCTGGCTGGATGCAAACCCGGAGTACGCTGTGGCACCGGAGTGGGCAGAAATCGTGAAGCACTCGGTAAGTCCGCTGCAGCTGGCCGGTGGGGCCAGGAGAGCCGCTTGTGTCTTTCTTTGCAGCTTGGTGTAAATTTGCAAAATGCTGCACTAAAATGTTAGGAACAGGGGTATAAAAACATGAGAAATAGGGTATGAGTGAGAGATCCAGCTGGTTGTTACTGCTCTGCTGGTGGGTGGGTGTGATCTGGCTGGTTGTACTGCTCTGCTGGTGGGTGTGTGATCCCGCTGGTTGTACTGCTCTGCTGATGGGTGTGTGTGATCTGGCTGGTTGTTACTGCTCTGCTGATGGGTGTGTGTGATCCGGGTGGTTGTACTGCTCTGCTGATGGGTGTGTGTGATCCGGCTGGATGTACCCGCTGTGCTGTGGAGTAACACTGGGTCTGATGTTGTACCTCAGCACCATTTTCATTTTCATGCACTAACTCCAGGTTGGTTTATTCCCTTCCTGGGGCTCTCTATAATTCGAGCACGATGTCTCTGCTCTCATACGCAAATCCATCTGCCATAAAGACCAACGTACTGTTTGCCCTCTTCGTTTCTGTTGAGTCTACAGGTTAACTTTTACTGATTGATGCACGAGGACATTCGGACTCCTGTAAACACCAACACCTTCCTGTCCCTCACCATTCTGGCTCAGTATTTCTACCAAAGTGGATCTCTTCTTATTTCTCTGCATTATATTTTCAAAGTCAAATCCGTTGTAGCCCCTTTGCCATCTCTTTGCACCAAACACTGCCACCCAGTCACTTTGAAGCATTACACTTGATCCTCTCTCTCGCTGAATTCGCATTATTCTCGGTGCCGGGTAGGTTGCTTCAAGTTGCTTTCACATTAAGGGCACTGGAATAAACCCTTCACCAGGAGGCAGGGAAGAGCAGTGATTATATCCTGGAGATCCTGGAATCTGGGTCTTGCCCCCAGTGCCATAACCTAACAAATATTTGTTGTAGATGGAAGTTACATAAACCGGTATTGTGCCTTTTGGATTTCCAGTGATGAGCTTTGAGGTGTGTCTCTATCTAGGGTTTTGAGATGCTGCTGCATTCATCTATGACTTTTTACTTTGATCTTCAGGGCTTTCTACCGGAGAACAAGTTCAGCCGCATCCTGACGGAGCCTGTGGTGAAAGAGGCTGGTGCCAGAAAGCGGGGGAGGAGACCACGGAGTGAAATGGTCAAACCTGGCGGTGTTGTCGGTGACACCACCTCAGCAATGGGACCAATGTTCATGAACGGACTCATCGCTGGGATGGATCTAGTGAGCCTTCAGAACCTCAGAAACATTCATAACCTTCAGCTGGCCGGGCTGATGGGGTTCCCAGCTGGATTTGCCACAATCCCTTCAGGAGAGGATGGCAAGAACAGCCTGAACATGTTGCCCATGATGCTCCCTGGGATGGCTGGGATGTCACACGTGTTTGGTGTCGGGGGATTGTTGAACAGCCCATCAGTGGTATCAAGTACCAGCACTTCATGTACGTCCACATTGACGACAAGTGTTTCTTCGAAAGTGAATAAAGGCAGCGAACAGCAGGGTGGTGCTGCTGAGTCGAGGAAACACGAGGAAGGTTCTTTATCAGGGGAGAAACCAGGTCCGAGTTCATCTTTCCCGGACTCTGGAGAAGCCAGAGTCACCACCAGCAATGCGTTGCCCTTCAACCCATTCCTGCTGCACAGTATGCCTGCTGGATTAATATACCCTTCTATGTTCCTTCCGCACGGTGTTGGCATGTCGATGCCTAGCTTTGAACGAGCAGGGCACTCTGAGGGAGACACCACTGGAAGCCCAAAGAAGAAGAGGAAGAAAGCCAAGGAGGAGGCTGCAAATGAGGGGACTGAACCCTGCCCACAGCTAACAAAAGCAGAAGAGAGCACGAGAAATTCAACAGACTCCACTGCCGTACAGGACAGTTCTGTGCAGGAGACTAAGAAAAACTCTGTAGATGGTACTCAGAATGCCGAGTAGAATTTATATTTACTTTTAGATCAACTTTTAGATTTTCTTGATTTAATATTTTAAACCATGTTTATGATCCCTTCCTGCCTCGAACTGTTCTCTCCCCCAACCACCCTCCCCCCCCCCCCCCCCCCACCAATCCTCCTCCCCACTCGCACTGGAGGGGGGGGCTTAGGAATTTAAAGCAATTGTGTTAAAAGACACCCTCTGAGGTTGCTTTGATGGTAAGTTTTAAGTGGTGACTGCAGTCTCCACAGCACAAACTCTGCTTAGGTTGTTGCTTCAGAGATTATGGTGGGCTAGTCTTTGGGGATGGGAGGAGAGAGAAGTGAGGAGGCAAAAATGTCCTGATTCTCCATCACCTAGATATATCACATAAGGGGATCATCAACAGTTACTTGGTGCCTCTTGCTCTAGGCTCTAGTTTTGTCAGTATTTCACCTCCCTTTTTTTGTAATACCCTGGCCACAGGAGAGGAGGGAGGATTCTGCCAGCTTAACTCTCTCTGGCTGGCAAGATTGAGAGAGTTTATGTGCTTGTCCTGCCTTTACACAGTACCCAGTAGCCTGTTGGTGAGTCTGTTATTAGGCGTTGCATTATGGCTTTGTGTTGCAATCCAATAAACTCTTTATAGGAGTGCACACTTCACACAATAGCTATATCCACTTTCTTTTATATTGGAACCAATTGGAGCATTTGATGTTGGGAGAAGGGATGAGGCAAATAAAATTACAGTGATCCTTCGGGACAGATCCTCTAGAAAAGTTTGCAAATTAGACTTTTAAAAATACGTTAAATTTTACAACAAACCATGTACAGAATTATTCTTTCTCTAAATTGAGGAACCAGTTAGAAAGCTGAGTGACAAACCGAGGGGAGTTGTGCTGTATTACTGGCATTCTCAGCATGGCACACGTATAAACCAAGATCTGGTGAGAACAAGTTTGTAGCCCTGTGTGATACACAGATCAACAGGTTATTTTGAGCCAAGCAGATGTAAATACTGGTGCTGATCTATAAAGGTAAATTGATGCCGAGAAACTCCAATTCTAGGTTAGTTGCTTTTAGTAAATGCAGAAAATGCTGGAAGTATACAGGTCAGACAGCAGCTATGAGGAAAGAGTACAACGTTATTGTTTCAGATCTGTGACCTCACATCAGTTCTCTGGAAAGTCATCAACCTGAATCATTCTCTCTTTTCCCTCCATAGTTGCTGCCTGATCTACCGAGTAGTTACAGCATTTTATGTTATTGTTTCTGAGTTCATCTGCAGTCTTTGCTTTTTAAATAGTTGTTTGTAACTAGTTCTAGCTAAAGTTCATCTGCTAAGGAACTGATGAGGTATTTGCCAGATATCGCGCCTTGCTTTTGTCTGCTGTCAGCAGCCAGAATCTGTATCACTTCTGTCTGCTTGTCCTGCCAATGTGCCAGCAGGCTGGTGATCAGTAACCAGGCCTGCCAAAGATTCCATCTCCCTTCCCTCCTGCACCTCTCCACCCTCTGCACCAACTCCATGAGACAGCATCTTGTAATTCAAAGTCTTGGCTTCTCAGATTTATGTAACACCTTGAGGTAGTATTGCTGACCCCTGTAGTGAGGTGTTGGGACACTGGTTTCCACATAGCAAAGAGATTCTGAATCCTACTGTAGTAATTTTGTGTAATTATAAAATGAAATACTCAGTAGGTGTGTGAATGGAAGATGAGGCTTTTCTGTTACTGTATGACACGTTTTTTTGTATTTTAGTTGTTTTATGAGGGTGGGAGGGAGCCAGATTATAATCAAATATTTTCTGCCTTTTTTTAGTCTTTAGTTTAGTTAGTGAATTGTTATTGATTTTTAAACAACAAAAAAAAACTTTTAAAAGGGTCACTAAGGACCAATTTTCTTGATGACTCTTTCTGAATCCAGTCCATTGCAGAGTGGGTGGCAGTGTAAGTCCCTCATTAACTTGGTGGAGCATTGAGAACGTGGTCTGGGTTAGTATTATTTGATGAAATGCCCTTGTTCTCTGCACCCTCACCGCCCCACCCCCCAGTTACGACATATAGCTCAGAAGATGCCAGAATGCGGTTTAATTGTGGCTAATTAACAGAGAGGAACATCCTATAAAGAAGTGATATCACAGTGGCAGCATGCATGGAAAGAGTTTTTAACTACACTCCCTTCCCCTTGGCCTACCCTTTGCTGCTTTGACAATACCAGCAGACTGAGGCAACAGGTGGACACTGGCCTCAATTCAACCAGGCAAATGTCCTGGTGCCAGGTCCCATGACTGAGCTTGGAGATGAAGCTTTTTGTTGATGGTTTATTTCCAAAGGGAATATCAAGTTTTGAAGTATTCAACGTTTACTGTCCACTGAAGTTTTTTAAAAAAACAAATGTTGGTTTTCATTTTCTTTACTGTTACAACTTTACATAACTTATGGATTTGTGCTGAGGTCCAAATGTTGAGTCATATATTTCGTTACTACATTATTTATTCATCTGTTGAATGTCTATGTGTTTTTTATTATATATAATAATTATTCTGAATCACTAACTATAAAATTCTGTCTTCTGTTTTTTTTTAACCTTAAAAGACAAGCAAATGGTCTGTGATGTTTGCACGGTGTATTCAGCAGTTTCAAGTTTGAAAACTTTAGATTATTTCCAAAATCTTTTATTGGAGATGCTTTACAAAAATGCACTGTTTGATGAGACAGTATCCCATATGTTTGTCTGCACTCAGTTCTGATAATCCAAATCACTTCTGGGGAAAAGTGTACACTGTAGTTGGTCTCTTACTGTGCAAAGTTGCTCTCTGTGATATAAAGCAGCAATTAACCCTGAATGTCCCTGGAAAACCCAAAGGTTCTATAAACAATAGCAATGGTAAGTGTGGATCTGATTGTTAAATGTCCACAAATGATGCTGCTTTGTGCAAAATTGACATTTGGGCTGAGGATAAAAGAGTTAAAGGTATCAGAAATCGGGTGACTAAACAATATTTTCCTGCTCCCCCCACTGCCTTCCACCAGCGCTGTTGCATCCTGTTGCAGTCCTGCCCATCTATTGCTTACTGAACCTATTGCTGAACTGGCCTTGTTTTACATCATGTTAACAGAGGTGTAGACAGCAATCAATTTACATCAGGCAAAGGGAGGCCTACTTCACACAGATGGTTGTGAGAGGCCAACTGTCCTTATATTAGTTGACCTTTTATGATGCTTTCAATGCAATTCTGTAGTTAGTTTGGACATAACTTGTCTACTAAGGTAAAACAATTTGAGAAGTGAAATATGTGCAATCCCAGTATGGAGCAATGCAGTGGTGAAGTATCAGTTGTTGGGTGGTGCTGTGGAAGGAACCTGATAGCAGGTGATATTTTAACTGTGTGTCATCTGAATTGCTGATCGCTTTTTCAGGAAGGTGTTGTGTTGCAATATGACCAGCACATTTAGACTGATGTATGGAGAATGAAGTGCAGGTTGGGCTGTACCTGTCAGCTCATGTTTCACATTTTCAAGTGGTTGGTCAAAGGGACTTGGGTAAGGTCCTGGATGCAGGTAGCCTCCCTCTTTCAAGATTAAGTTTGAATTAAAGCTTTAAAATTGGCCAGGGAAGCAGTGTCATTCAATTGAGGTGTTAAAAAAAGCCTTTGTAAGATTGCTGTGGACTGAGGCCTGGTGAGCACACAGCAACTGTGATGGCTGAAAGAATCTTTGGTCAGTACCAAGCACCAGTGACTACACTGGATTAGGGTGGCAATGTAGGTGCACAGAGCCTGATCATTGGGGGGCCAGAATGCAGCACTGCTCCGCGAACCAATATTGAAGAAATGACTGATCCACATCACCTGCAGATTCCCATTTCCCCTCTCTGGCCTCCTGGGTGTCTGTTTCATGGTTTCTGATGAGGCTATCCCATCAGTATGACCTCCAAACAAAACAGTTAAAAGAGAGGATCTTGAAGTTGACCATCAGTTTTGCATTGCTGTTGCCTTTTTTCTCGGTCACCACCCAAACCTATCTGCATCTTCCAGTAAAACGGAGGAGACCATTCCACACAATTCAGTTATCTCACCCCTACCTACCAGACTTTGCTGACAGATTCCAGCAACAAGTAATAAACTGACACATCTGTAATTCCCTAATTTTTGCCTTCATTAAATAATGGAATGACATATGCAATTTTCCATCCAGAAGCACAATTCTTGTATTTATGCAGCTTTTGAAAACGATGACTGACATTCTGAACTTTCCCAGCCTGTTTCTTCTGATATCCTGGGGTACAAATCATTGTCTAACTTAAGATCCATTATTGGAATATTGTCTAATTTGTATTTAAATGCACTAAGTTCTTACCCTTGATATTTTTTTCTATACAATTTATAGTTTTCTTAATTCTGTCTCATGAGGAGGAGCACAATGCACTGAATTAACGTGCCTACCATTTCATTATGGTCCACTGCAGATTTGCTGATTCTAACCAGCCCATATTCCTTTTCACAAATCTCTAAGTTTAGAAGAACTTCTTTAACTTTATCCCTTACAATTTTATTAATACCTTTTTCTACACTCTTTTCTGTATGACATATAACTTTGTATTTCTTTCTTCTGCGAGATTCCCAACTTTCATTTACACAAAGTCTTCTTCATTGAGTATGTTTGCTTAAATATAAAAGTGAATCTATTGAATTTTAGAGGAATGTTTGGTCCCCTGTCCAAATATTATTTGCAGTAATGGTTGGTATTCCACCTGCACCTTTTAACAATAATAAATCTTGAGGGAAGGTTGTTCAGTTTTGTGAATCTTGCTGTCCAATTTCCTGATGTAATTTTGATCTGATGCTTGCACTATATTCTGTTCTGGTGTGAAATGGAGATACAGACTGCAGATGCTGGAATCTGAAGCAAAAACAAACTGCAGGAGGAACTCAATGGGCCAGGCAGCATCTGTGGAGGCAAAGGGATGGTCGACATTTTGGGTTAAGACCTTGCATCAGATGCTGCTCGACCTGCTGAGTTCCTCTGGCAGTTTGTTTTTTGCTCTTGATTTGTGAAAGTACAGATTACATAGCCGTAGCTCCACTTTCTTGTTGTTAGCAGCCACACAAATGGGTTATGAGTTTTCATGTCCACTTTTGCTGTTACCCAGTGGTAATGCAGATCCAGGAGTGTTTTAGGAGAGACAGGAGCATAGTTTGGTTTTAAGTTAGGAAAGGCAGACCTCTGCGGACTTTGGTTTCAACTGTCAATGAGAAGTCCAGATGGCAGACTCAGTAACCAACTGCCACGAGTTGTTGTAAGGATTGATGGACAGTTACTGGAGCAAGATGCAATACCTCTTGGAGTGAATTATTGGTCTAATGGACCTCCCATGTTTCATAAATTTCTCCATTGTTCTTTTATTCGGCCATAATTGGGTGCAAAAAATGGTGCAAATCCACTCCTGATCATACAGTCTAACTGATGCAAATATTGTTCAAATATTTTTGAGGATAGTCTGTATGGCTTGAGCAGACCAATAAATGGGAGTATGTCTTTTTATAACATGATAGCTCTTACTCTGCAGTGCCCTGTGCAGACTTTCCACTTCCTGTTACAAAGACTTTTAACACTAAAAGCTTAGCAAAGAGGAAAAAAGGTATAAGCTTTCAAAACCATTCCTGTTTGCAGATAAACCCTATAGTTATCTATGTAATAATGTGTTTTTTAAAATAAAAAAAATTTTTGAGAATTTGATGCAGAATGCGCACTACAGGGAGCCACTTTGAGTCAGACCTGGTCAGGATGAATCCTTTTACTTGAACTCTGCAAAGTAATCTCACAAAGTTAATTTTATGGGATCTGATCCCTGTCTAAAGAGCACATTTTGAGTATTATGGAAAGGTAACCTCAGTTCATTATTTTGTTTTTGCTCTTTATGGTAAATTGACCAAATGCTGATTGAACCAATAACAAGGTACCTGTGAAGGAATTGTGGGGATGGAACATGTCAGTTAGCAGCAGCAGACCAGGGTGAATGAATTGCAGTGATTTAAAGCTGTGTTTGGAACAAATTACATTTATGTCGCAAAGCAAGCTGTATATTATGGGAAAACGAGCACAAATTGAGAATGGGAAGAATGGGCTACATATCACAAGGCCAGACCTTCTGTAAATATAAAAATATACTTGACATTCTTTATTTAAAATGCAGAGGACTCTTTAGAGAATTATAGCAATAAATTAGAGAACTGTTATGTGTTGTATAAAGAATTTGTGAAGTATATTTCTGTTCCTCTGTTCATTTCAGCAGGCTTTGTTTTGTAATGAGGCCTCTGTAGAATAATGAGTAAAAAGAAAAATTAAAAAAAAAACTTTAGAACTGCTTAGACACTCTGTTACACAATGGCAGTGGAAAGTGAAACTAGACTGTGTGTAGTTTCTTCTATTTATCCTTTTAATTTGTTGAGTTTTACTTTTTTATAGGTATTCCTTTTGTGTAATTTATATATAGGTGTACAGACTATATGCTGGTCACTGGTTCCACGCAGTTTCCCTTTGAGAAATGTTTTTAGTTTGATGTACCAATTTTGTTTGGATCAGACGGCAGCACTGAAAGATGAGCCCTCTTGTAGACCACCCACTTAAATCAATAATTTTAAATGTTTCAGTGTTCATGAAAGGTATGTGTGTTCTTGTTACCTTGTGCTAACTAGACCCAGAAATAGCTGGAAGAGCCAGAGTTAATTTCTAACTGCACCCTGCGGTTTGCTTATTGGTTTTGGAGGAGGGTGGAAATGAGTCAAACGTTTCTTGTGAAGCTGGAGCATAAACCTTCGACCCTTTTGAAAGCATTGCATGTTGAACTGGCAATGGAGAAAACATCACTGCAGGAGTTACCTAAATAATGCCTTTTTGCAGATGTACCTGTTTCATATCTCCATCACACTGTGGTCTGCAGTGTTTACACTTGGAGGTGAGCTGGTGTTCCATCAACCAAAGGCTGCCAGTGGCAATGGAGTTTGTCACACAACACCTGCTCCCACGCATTGGTTTCTAACAGTGTGGCTTCTATTTTCTTCTCTACTTATCACTCTGCCCCAGAAATTGTTTGGACCTTGAGGTGTGAAACAGGCATCACTTGCCCAGGAATGCTAATGGGGTCCTACAGAAATTGCTTTGTGATAATGTAGTTTGACTTTGGAATATTCCAATCAGTCCTGAAGGTTTTTTTTCAGTCGAGCATTTCCAGTAACCTGGCATTAAGTATAAACTGTTCAGTGATGATTCAAGCACTGTGTTTATTAACTTTTGTTTCCACTGTTGTTTCCATTGTGTTGGAAACAGAATAAAATTTAACTATCAATAAAAGAAAAGATAAATGGAAGTTGATAACTTTTATATTTTAGATGTCTTAATTTATGAATGATTAGTATATGCTGTCTGATGTACAGCTGTTCTAAAGTCCACATTGTTGCAATCTTAAAAACATGTGCCTCCATTGTGTGATGGATATAAGATTGTCTTCAGTTCTACCAAGCCCTGCTTTAGCTTCCAGAGGTGGTCAGCTGAGGCTGCCTGTATTAATAAGGAAATGCTCTCCCAAATCAATAATTCAGATAGCTCAAGAATAATAACTGCCTGAAGAGAATAAGGAATGAGCAACCGACATTCTGCTTATTCTGTCAGGTTATTTCTGATGGTCGTGGTTGGTCAGGGTCTATGAGCAAGCGGGTGGCCAGCACTGTACTGTACTGTTCTGGCATGATAGCTGTATGGCAAGGAACTCTCAAATAGGAAGGGAATCAAATAGCAGGATTGCCATGACAGTTGTCAGACAAATTATGATAAATTTTGCTTTATACTCATGTGATAGAATGATTTCCAAATCCTATCAAGCACGAGAGATCTCTTCCCCATCCCACACCCTCTCACCAATCGACCTACGCCACCAGTTGGAGCTGGTTTCCAAATGGAGCATCTAGGCATTGGGTGAGAAGAATATGTAATGCAAGGTTCCTGTGGCAATCAAGGCTTCTTCCAATTGTTTGCCCTTGTCTCCACTAATGGCATCATGGCTTAGGATTCTCTCTGCTCTTCAATCTCTTACCATTTTCCTGTTCTTAAGATTAAGCCTTAGAAGACATTGTTTTCAAATTTAGTTGCAATACTACGCTAAGTACTGAATACCTCATTTATTTTGTAACAGTATCCCCAATTCTACTGATATGATTGCTCTTGTATCCTAATCCTGTACCTGACTTGTTGAAAGCCTCAATAAAATGTTAACATCCTGGTATAGAGCAGTGTTGGTATTGGCTCATGTGAGAGTTTCCATCCTGTTTGCTCCATACATGAATGCCTGAAGACCAAGCTTTAGGTGTTTGTGTCTCAGATTAACTGGTTTTGTTCAGTGCTACACACAATTGGCACCGGGAGCTGTTTGTGCTCTGCCTCTCCAGCAATGGCCTCGACAGACAGCTAAGCCTTGTCACTTTAGTTCTGAGAGTTTTGTTCATTAGTAGAAAGTAAGCTAATGACTTGGGATGGGGGAATGGGTAGACTATCCTGAATATGGTGACATTATAGCTTTGCATAAATAGTCAGCATTTTTGGCTCCATGGCAAGGTGTCTACAGTTAGAGTGCTACCTAGCATGGAAGATGTTTGCTCAAAATTCCTGTCACAGATTCTCATTCTTTGCCCTCTGAGTAAGGCACCTAGATGAAAACGTTTGACTCTAACAAATACCAACTTGCACAGGAAATGCCTTTATGATCTCTATCCCCAGGTTACAGACTCTGATGGCTAATTCAGACTTTCAGTATCATAATCTATGCATGTGCTCAGTATTATTAAATATTAAGGACATCATTTTAAATAATACTGCCATGATTTCATTTGGATGGGAATATGCCATTTAACCCCTTGGGTCCATTCTGCCATTCACTCAGATCATGATTTACATCTCACTTGTACATTTGTTCCATATCCCTTGATATACTGAGCAAATTAAAATCCATCCTTTCCATCTCAGATTTGAATTGATCCATTGTTCATCATTCTCTTTTTTTTTACTTTTAAAATTTTAAACCCTTTCTAGTTGGCATTTGGCAGCTCAGTGGGTCTCAGACCATAACTGAGTCTGTGTGCCTCTAGGTGTGAAGCTGTGGGACAGAGGTTAAGGAGAGGGATGGTGGTACAGTGGATATGTTCCTACTTTTTCTCCAGCTCTTTTCCAGCGCAGGTAGTTCAGGGAAAGGATGGGGCTGTTCATCTCCTGTGATTAAGCCCAGCTCAGGCAGAATTCATGTCCCACCACTTTCAGCAGCCAAGTGATGGGATAACCCAGTCCACCAACTCCCCTTTCTCAGATTAGCCTGCCCACAAACATGGTACTCATGTCACTGTCCCTCCATCCCACCCTTTACACTCTTTC
>JARFYF010000036.1:43791341-43804566 GCA_030265395.1 Rhina ancylostomus
GATAGAGGTTTACAAAATGATGAGGGGCATAGACAGAGTTAATACAAGTAGACTCTTTCCACCTAGATTAGGAGAGAGAAGTACGAGAGAACATGGCTTTAGGGTGAAAGGGGAAAGGTTTAGGGGGAGCTTCACTCAGAGTGGTGGGAGTATGGAACGGGCTGCTGTCTGACGCGGTAAATGTGGGCTTACTCTTAAGTTTTAAGAATAAATTAGATAGATACATGGATGGGAGCGGTCTGGAAGGTTATGGACTGGGTGCAAGTCAATGGGACTAACGGAATAAAGTTTTGGCACAGAGCAGAAGGGCTGAATGGCCTGTTTTCTGTGCTGTAGTGTTCTATGTTCTTTGGTAACACTGGTGATACTGCTCTCCTTTAGGTGATAGAGGTGTTGATTCGGGCAGAGGAGGGTCTCTCCCGTGATATGGTGAAACACCTTAACAACATTGAAGAGCAGATTTTGGAAAGTCGAGCTTGGACCCACGATTCAGCCCTTTGGAAGGCTTTGCATGGAGCTGATAATCAGGTCCCCACATGTGAAGAGGTGCGTGTGTCCCTTGCAGTAACCTGTGCTTATTGGGTTGTAGATTGTATCTACTCACCTGTGTAAAGCGTTTCAAAAGAGCTAAAAAGTAAAGAAAGGTCCCTTTCTTTCATGGATAGCTTGGTAAATTTTTGACCTATTTCTTCACCGACTCATTAAAATGATCATGGTTCTTTGGATTGTTTAGTTGATGATGTGTACTCATTTAAAAAATTACATTCTTAATCTAGCCTAACTCTACTTCACATCCAGATTCTCCCCCCTCCCCCCAAGGTGCTTTAAAAATCGGCTCTCTCCAGCAATGTTATAGTCTCATATCTCCTTCCAAACGGTTTTTTGCACACTAGAGCCATATCTGTGGGTCTATCGCCAATTCATAATGCCTCCTTTGCTCTCAAATCATTCAAGATGACTAATCAAGCTGTCCCTCTTCAATAGCACTCATCATTGAATTCCACAGAACTGTCCTTGTATAGCTTCTATCTTAACCATCCAAATGCCACTGATGCTTCTCCATTGATGGCTTCTCTTTCTTGCATGTAATATTTAGAACATGTGTTCCCTCTTCCTCCTCAATGAGGTTGTCTTCAGTCTAAGATATGTTAATTGCAAAAAGTTTGGTCTTTAACCAATTCTTTTAAATTGTCTACCATATTGACACAGATCTACTTGTATATAGTTTTGTTGTATATTGCAAATGTAGAATATGTTTGGAATGTAAATATTATCTGTCTTAAAACTAACTGTGCTTTCAGGTGACCTTCCCTTCCAATTTTGAAAGTGGTAATAGTGGTCCCACCCACCTCCCGTTGATGCCTATGTCTCCTATAGTGCATCCTCGGGTGAAGGAAGTCCGCACAGATATGGCCGGGAGTTTTAACAAACGTGGTAAGTTTTTTTTTCCCAGCAGCATTTCTCTTCCTTCCAAAACTATCCTCGTTAACTCTTGCTAAAGTAAAAGCACTCTTAACTAGCCATCATTGCAACGTTCCTTTCCTGTCTGTCATTATTATACTTGTTGTAATTTCCCACATCAGAGTTTGTTTCATTAATAATCCTTCCAATCAGACACCAAGTGTCAGAGGGGCAGAAATAGCTGTGTAGCCCTGCTCTGCTCTGCCATTCAGTACAACCGTGGCTCATCCTGCACTGTACCTCCTTTTTCCTGCTTGATGCCCAGTGTCCAAAAATCTTCTGTATCCAGCCATGAGTATGATGGCAGATCTGAACAACACAAAAAACGAGCCCTTCAGCCCAACTTGTCCATGCTGACTGTGATGCCTCAACAATCCCATTTGCCTACATTAGGCCTGTATCCCTCTATGACTTATCCAAGTACCTGTCCAAATGCCTTTTTCATGCTGTTGTTGTACCCACCTCTACCATCTCCCCTGGCAGCTCAATACACCATCTTCTATGTGGAAAACTTGCCCCTCAGATCTCCTTGAAATTTCTTCCCTTTCACCTTAAACCTGTGGCCTCTAGTTTTAGAATCCTTTACCCCAAGATAAAGATTCTATCTATCCTGTCTGTGACCCTCATACCTTAATAAACTTCAATAAGGTCAACCCTCAGCTGCCTACTTGATGTAAAACTAAAGGCAAGTCCAAAGCCCTTCATTCCAGGCAACATCCTGATGAATCCCTTCTGCACTCTTTCTAATACTACCATATCATCCTTGTTTGTAGTGTGGCAACCAGAACTGTACACAGTGTTCCCATGTGCAGCCTGCCCAATGGTTTGTGTACGTGTAATATTTTGTGGTATGTTCTTCATGGTGAATTCCAATGATTAATATTCCTCAAAGAAACTTGGTTCTTAAGATTTTTGATCATGTTTTCAAAAAGTAGCAGCTCTTATCTTGGGTTTCAGATCCTTGAGTTAAAAGGGCATTTTGGTTTCATGATTGTTACTGTTTATTATTTGCTGATTCATTTTCTTCCAGATCTTCCTCCTCCAGCATCACCACTGTCCGTCCATGATCGCTTCACTTCGCCCTCTGCAGGAAGTGCCAAAAGGAAACTCTTTGGTGATGATAATTCAATGGATGCTCATGTGACTAATGCACAAAACAAGATCAACATCACCCAGTCATCTGGACTGAGGATTATTCAAACACAAAGTACGAACAATGAAAACATTACTCTCACTCCTGGACAGACTGTTGTAACCATGGCGACTGCTACTGTAACCACAACCAATGGTCAGATGCTTACAATACCTGTGCAAGGTTAGTACGTGTATGTCAGCTGCACGTATGAGCATAAAAATTAGGAGCAGTCTTGGGCCATTTGCCCTTTTCAAAACTCCTGCTGGGTGATCTTTACTTTGGCTCTATTTTCCTGTACTATCCCCATATCCCCTGATTGAACCAATATTCAGAACTCATCTCTTGCCATCTTCCTTCCGTTTGTCATTCTCACTGGACCCTTAATTCTCCAGTAATTGCAGTAGTTTTAGTGAGTTCCACGAAGACAGGCTCATATTGTGTATTTAATTTCTCTTCTACTTTCTTATTCCTACTTGATTGGCAGTGTATCATTCATGGGCTCTACATTGCAAATTACTTCTGTTTATGATGGAAGCTCCCTCAGCAGGGAAAGACTCCTTAAAGCTCTGTTATTAAACAAACTTTATTTATTTTTCAGGTGTTACTAATGAGATTGGAGGGATCACCTTCATCCCAGTCCAGATGAGTGTACCCCAGCAAGCACAGGTCGCAGAAGATGTGGCCCAGGTGCCCCTCTCTGCCCAGGCTTTAATCAGCTCTTCCCCAAAGGCAGGGGGAGTTGCATCAGCACAAGAACCTCAGGTAGCAACAATCAGCAAGCCAAAGAAGACTGGTTCGCTGGCACTATTCTTCAGAAAGGTGAGCATCCAAACAGTGATTTAACATCATTTCTGTATTGCTTCATTTAAACTGGAGTGCTCCAATATCTGAGTGATGGAGCCAGGATCACTGTCGTCAAATCAGTAATGACACATCTCTTCTGTTATCCTCTGGTCCAACTTGCTCTTTCTAAAAATCTGGTTAAATTTAAAGGAGGTGGAAATTTTGTATAACATCTCCACACCCTGCAGATTTCCCAGAGGCTGCTTCCTTTTCTGCTACAAATGTGTTCAGTATTTTATCTTAAAAGGTTCTGTCTCGGCTGCTTACTGTAACAAACGTATTCGTTGCTCCAGTAGCCCAGTTGATAGAGGAGTTCCTCTTATCCTCTCCATGTCCTTTTGGTGATTCTAATTGATAAACCCTCTTCACTACTTCCACGAACAGAGCAAGAGACTTCATCAAGCAAAAGTCCATGTGCTAGAAATCGTAAGTGAAAGGCTGGAAATGCTGAGCAGGTCAGATAGCATATGTGAAGAGGGAGAAACAGAACACCATGAAGCATTCTGTTTCTTCCTCTGCAGATGCTTCCTAAACTGCTGAGTATTTCCAGCACTTTGCTTTCACTAAATTAAAGGGTCTTTCTCCATTCATCCAATCAAATGCCATCTTTACTTTACAGACTCCTGTAAAATCTGTATTCTGCACTAGTGGGTCTGTTGCCTCACACCTCATTGTTGGCTTAATCTAGGTAAACCTCCACTAATTTTAATGCCACATCTGTAACAGAGCACCCAAAGTTGCAGATGGCACAATTCCTTGCCTGTAGAATATTATGGTTTTCTCTGCCTGCGTTGAGCTTGCTAACATTGATATGTTTGGATCGTGAAGCCTCTAATCATTTACTACTTTAGACACCTATTCGATTTTATTTTCTTCCCAAACATAGTGCCCTGGCACATTATGGCATTAAGTTGTACCTAGCAGCTGTCTGTTCATTTTGTGAAGCCAACATTCCTCCTTGAAGTATTTTGCAATCAACCTGTTTGACAGACTTCAACTCAATATCACTTTATGGATGGAATTTTTCTGTTACTCCATTCCTCCTTTCTTACCTAATGTACAAATATTGGGGCATTTCTTTTTTCCAGGTGTATCATCTGGCCAGCGTCCGTCTGCGTGACTTGTGCCTAAAGCTGGATGTGTCTGCAGAGCTTCGAAGGAAGATATGGACTTGTTTTGAGTATTCTTTGGTCCATTGTACAGATTTGATGACAGATAGACACCTTGATCAGCTTCTCCTTTGTGCTGTCTACATAATGGCAAAGGTATGTTTGCATTTTCAGCTTTTGTGGCTCTATCCTTTGTTCAGATGCAGAGCTAATCATATTTGAAGCTTGGCAAGAACAAGACTTTGGGGAACACGTGTAGCAAGGACATGTAACATCAACTCTCCAGTGCCTTTTAAGCTGCCGCAGATTTTCAGGGAGGTTAATGAAGGACCTGCACAGCTAGGTCTCACTAAAACACGCCAAAATCACTCTGTTCCTTCAAGTCACTGGAGTCCTGTTGCTCTCAGGAGGTGTATCTTTCATGTAAATATTCTAATATTGGCATGTTTTTAGATTGTTTTTTCTTCATTTTAGGCTAGCCAAATTTCCTCTGCTTTGGAAAGCTAGGTAACTAAAGGGAAATGTGGACAGTAGCAAACAACATTTGACAAGCACCTTTCCTTCACTGCTTGTGGAGTCTGTATCATTCCTTCCCACCCAATAGCTTGCTCTCTTCCCTACCTTCAGTTAATTAGTGCCTATCCCTAGTTGTCTTGTGGCATTGGTGGGCCTTTGTAAGTTGCTATTGATGCGGTTGAGGCTCATATCATGAGCAGATTGTTAAGAATAATGCTTTTGTGGGATGGGAGTGGTTTATAGGTGGGGCTCAGTGTTTCTTGATCCAGCTGAGAAACCAAAGAAACACTCCTGAAAAATTGCTTAGAAATTTTGTATTGTGACGCCGATTAAACTCTATGGGCAATATATTTTAAATAATTTTGATGCATTTTGTTTTTGAAATGTAAACCTGAGCAAACACTCCCAACCAGTTACATTTGTGTATGGAATATGCTGTTCAGCATTGTGACAGGGTTACTTGGAATGGAGTGGGCAGAACGGGATGAAAAACAAAGGTGTTGCATGCACTCTGCTCTTAAGGACTCCAGCCTCAACTTCTGGCATGGTGCAGGTGCAACAGACAGAATACAAAGATAAGCTAAAACAAAAGGAAGTTTGAGAAAGAGGAGGGGTTTCCTATTGAATTTGGTACAGTCTAGTGCCATGTCATCTGAAGAGACGAGACCCTTTGTTGAGTCATTCCACAAATGTATGCTGGAAGGCAGGTACATTGGTCAATGTCAATAGATTGCTAGATAAGCATATGGAGGAATATAAAATGGAGGGATATGTGGGAGGAAGGGGTTAGATAGTCCTGGGTGAGGTTTAAAGGTTGGCACAACATTGTTGGCCAAAGGGCCTGTATTGTGCTGTACTGTTCTATGGTTCTATGAAAATGATTTGCAAGTAATTGCAAGCATGGGGGTCTTAACCAAATTCTAGTCAATTCCTATAAAAGCTCTGAGCTCTGTCGGTTCAGCTGCAAGTGTCCTGCATACTTTCACTGAGAATGAAAATGCAGATATTAATGGATGATGGGGAGATTTAAAGTATGCAATTCTCTCTGTTTATTAGCACTAATGACTCAACACTTTTAATTCAATTTCTCTGATTCACAAATCTGGGTTTTGAGTGCATATTATCTGGATTAATTTGGACTGCAATAACATACTGTATGTTAAGAAGAAAGCTTGTGTATACATCCATGCTGATGCTGAACTTCCAGGGAACTTTTTGGAGGGAAAACCTATGGATAAGAGGCATGAGAAATTGTAGCAAAGTAAATGCCATTATAAGAGTAGGAAATAATCGAAGTGGGAAGAAAGAACTGTAGAAATTAAGATTTTGTACAGGGTAAGCACTGCAGTTTTTGTTATGAAGATCTCTCGGCAGAGCCACAAGAGTTCAGTTGGTATTTCATTAGCATAAACACTGTCTTTACAGGTTACTAAGGAAGATAGGTCTTTCACAGATATCATGAAGTGTTACAGAAGCCAACCACAAGCTAGCAGCCACGTGAGTTAGCTTTATTTATGTATATAGTCATAGATTCTGGCTCTTCAGCCCACTGTGTCCATGCCAACCATCAAATTCCTGGCTGTACTAATCCCATTGCTCTGCCCAGGCCGTAGCCTTCTATGCCATGGAATTCAGACACTCATCTAAGTACTTAAATGAGAATACCTAGTTCCACTGACCCTCAGGCTGAGTTCCAAGTTTCTGGCTGAAAGTAAAATGTTCTTCAAACCCACTCTAAGTCTCCTTCCCCCTTAAACCTATGACACCTCCCCTAAGGGAAGAGTTTCTCTTTTACCTACCTCTGCCCCTCACAACCATGAATACCTCAATCAGGTTCTCCCTTGGTCCTCTTCACTCAAAGTGTTCCTCATGGCTGAAATGTTCCATTTGAGGCATCCTGCTGAATCCAGTGCAATCTCATCCTTCATGTAATGTGGTGTGACTAGAACTGTGGATGGTACTCCAGCTGTAGTGTAACTGTTTTTATACCATCGTACCATAACCCCTCTTCTCTTGTGCTCTATGCCCTGGTTAATGAAGGCACTTAACCCGTATGCCGCCTTAAATACCTTGTCTACCTGTGCTGCTGCCTTCAGGGATCCTTTATGTACACCAAAATCCCTCCCTCTTCAGCACCTCCTAGGGTCCTACCATTCATTGTGTATATCGTGGCCTTATCGGTCTTCCCAAAATGTAAATCCTCTCATTTTTCAGGATTAAGTTCCTTCTGTCATTTCTCTACTCAGTTGATCAATATCATTGTCTAGCCAAAGACTATCCTCCTAATCCAGAATGCCACCATTCTCTGTGTCATCTGCAATTTTGTTAATCATGCCTTCTACATTCATTTTTAATGTACGCTTAGTTGTTAATTATCCTTATCAACAAAAATTATAAAATCTCATTGGTTGGTTCACTTGAAATGTCTTCTGCTTTGCGTAATCTATTTTGTTCAGGTGTACAGAAGTGTTCTGCTGAAAGGGAAAAGGTTGTCAAGGAGTATGAGTATTAACGAGCATGCAGGGGAAGATGTGAACATGGAAAGCCACGGTAAGTTGTATTGTGAGACACTGAATATCCTCTGACCATTTCTGGAACTATTCTGAGAGTGTTTCTGGTCCAGATTTAACATGGGAGTGAATTGGGGACAAGGAGGATGAGTTCAGTTTTCACCAAGACTGCTTTTTCTTTAAACGGGTTTAAACTCTTTAAATCTCTCCTCCTCTGAGATAGTCCTGTTTTACAAACCCTTTAGTCATCCCTCTTAATATATCCTTTTGTGATTTAGGATTGACTTGCTTTTCACAAAGGGTGCAATCTAGTATAAGCACTTATTTCCACTTCATAAATACAGATTGTAACTGAACGTGAGGTAGATTTAAGAACCTGTGGTCTATACTGTACATACTTTTCCTCTTCTACAACTCACTATTCAAGTAGTGAGCCACCTTTTATACTGTTTGGCATTTTAGTATATTTGATATATTGCTTTTTTTTTCATTCCTGAGCATTTCCAACACAAAGTTTTAAGCTAGTATGAGGAAGCTAATATCTGTATTATGTAATATCTAATATGAGTAGCTGGTATGAGGAACTAATATCTCTGTGTGTGCTTTTCTAATAGTGATGTTAAATTGCATTGTTGAGACAAAGTTTAGAGCATATCACCTTACTGATCTGGGAGTGCTGCAAGTGTAAAAGTTTTTTTAAAATTTTCTTGCACTAAGGTTTTCACTGGTGGTAGAAAAACAAAAGATATTTCAGTGTAGAATGATCAGTTATTTTAGGGAGTGTAATTTAAAACCTGAGAGAAATAATTCTTTTATGCCACTTTCAGTATCCAGCTGTGATCCCAGCACAAAAAATAACGGTCTGCATCATTTTGAGACGAGCAGCCCTCCAGTGACTCCTGCCAGTTTATCCAAATGTCCAGACCCTGTGGAGGAAGAGCGCGGTGATCTCATTAAGTTCTATAACACTATCTATGTGAATAGAATCAAAGAGTTTGCACTGAAGTACTCCAATGTAAAACTGGAGTGTGGGGTAAGTAAACGTGAGTGTTATTAGCATTCCAAAATTGTGCTGTGGATGTTTAACAAACAATTACTTTTATAGTTGCAATGATACTGAGCCACATTAGGACATAGGGCAAGAGATTCAAAAATTAGGTTTTTAAAAAACATTAGAAGATGAGGAAATATAGATGTTTGGAGTGTGAATTCCAGGATTTGGAGCTTTTGCAGTTGAAGGCGTGCCATCTATCAAGAGCCAATTAAAATTGGGATTGCAGAAGTGTGATAAACTGTGCCAAAGGCTGCAGGCTAGCCAAGGAGGACAAAGGATAGTTTACCATGATTAGTCACATTAGATGTCCCTTACAAATGCTACTGTGGTAGGACCTAAAACCTGTTTGAAGGGATTTAGACATAGAGATTTATGATGCAATTAAATGTTGAGGTGCTTTGAAGCAGGAAATGGATTGGGTTAAGAGAACGCATTAACCCAGAGGGGTTGCCTATCTTTTTGAGGACTGATGTATTCAGAAGATTTTGAAGGAGAAGGGAAATACTTGTTGAGAGGGGAGAGCCTTTAATAGTAACTACAAACCATAATTATGATCAAGTTTGCATATTATAGGAATTACTAGATGGAAAAACATAATTTCATCATCTGCATGATGCAACACTCTTGAAATTGTTCAATTCACCGAGGTTAATTAGTGCAACTTTCTAATACATGAAAATAAGTTTCCCTATTTGTTCATGTTGTTCTGATCAACTTAAACTAACTTCTGCATCCCAATTTTGTTTTCTTAAACCTGTTGCTATGGATCCTTTCACTCTGGTCACAATCTCTGTTACAACATTTTAAGTGTCTGAGACTGCTCACATTTGTAGAGAGATCTGACATCTTTCCATATGTAGATGTGAGAGTTAATCAGCTGTGGAGACAAGCCATCAAAGTAGTTAGTGCCTATAATTGATGTGAAAGCAGCATCATAATTAGCTCAACAACATTGCTGTTGTCACAGGCCTCCATCCTTGCAGCAATGCACTATCCTTTTTAAAACATTAAATTTTTTGTATCATTACAATGAAAAAATAGTTAAAGCTCCAGAAATCTGCAGGTAGTCAGTATCATCCCTGAACAGTACAGTGATCCACTGGACAGTCTGATCTGCGGGCTTGACTTCTTGTACCCTGGGAGTCCATTACTGCCTTGTTATTGTGGAGAAGTGCTAAGAGGAACCAGTGCTTCCTTGTAGGAGGATGATCTATTTGGCTTTGCTGACCCTCCTCTCTGGTTCCTGGGAGGAGCTTGCTTGATTTGCTTGTGCAGATGAATGAGCAGAATGGAAGAATCCACTTGTCATCTACCTCTTGCCCCTTAGTGAGACAAGAACTGATGAGTCTATCAACACGTGGAGCAGGTGCTGCCAGTCTCCAGTAACTGAGCACGTTCACCATGACATCCAGGTTACAGCCCTGAGTCCCACATCTCATTGCTGAGTAGCTGCACCATTTGCCACTGCCCTCAGGCAGCGTCTCCACACTAGGTCTGTGGGCCTCTCATTGTTGAGTGAGTGCAATTGGAAAGCAGGGATTCACATCAGGTGACTGGCAGAGACGGTGGGGTGGGCTGGAGTTCATACCGACTCCTGATGTAGCAGGGCTTTCCACAACACACCATATGACCCCTTTTATTGCTGATTCTGTTAGTGCATTATTTCTTCAGAACGTATCCTGAGTGCTAAGCAAAGTGCCAGTGTATGAGGTTTGCTTCTAAGTGGATGGAATTGAAAAGCAGGAAAATGATGTGACTTCTTGGACTCTGTCTTTACCTTTCACTGTCTTGGTGAAGCAGCCAACATAATCAAAGACCCCACCCACCCGGATCATTCTCTCTTCTCTTTCATCGGGTAGAAGATACAGGGGCCTGAGGGCACGTACCATCAGACTTAAGGGCAGCTTCTTCCCACTGTGATAAGACTACTCAACAGTTCCTTTATACAATGAGATGGACAGTGGCCTCACGATCTACCTTGTTGTGACCTTGCACCTTATTTCATTGCACTTTCTCTGTAGCTATGACACTTTATTCTGTACTGTTACTGTTTTTACCTGTGCTACATCAATGCACTCTGTACTAACTCAATGTAACTGCACTGTGTAATGAATTGACCTGTACGCTCAGTTTGTAAGACAAGCTTTTCATTGTACCTCAGTACAAGTGACAAAAATAAACCAATACCAATATCAATACATTTTGTAAATGTAAACTAACTAATGATTATCTGCAGGCATGATTCTAAATAAGTGAAATTATTGCTATTGTCAAGGATATAGTTATTTTTCAATCGCCATTATTGTAAAATGTATACTTGTTCTGTTGAATACTTACATTGCCCCTTGAGGGCAAGTGCATTACTCAAAAGACTTGCTTAGTTCTTATTTTGAAGTAAAATCACCTGCGATGATTATGACGGTGTGATGTTTTGTTACCAGCAAATGAAGAAGCATCCATGTCGTCAATGTGAGAAATCCTTCAGCTCCTCACACAGTCTATGTCGACATAATCGCATCAAGCACAAAGGTATCCGAAAAGTCTACACGTGCTGGTGAGTGCAGCAGTAAAGTGGCATGTTGTTTGTGAAAGTGGATGTGCCAATTAATAATTGATTACTTCATAAACCAGATCTTTGACAGAAGATTATCCCCTTATGATAGAAAAGCAGCCAGAATGGAGTTAAATAAGAAAAAGCACAAGAAGCAAAGTTGCTGACCAGAGCATTTCTGTCATGAAGGTGAAGGAATCATAAGTTCCTCACACCTTCACACAGGGAGGAGGGCGGTGATTGCAGAGCATAAGTTCCTTAAGTGAAAGGCCAGTAAAGGCTTGAGATAACGTTCTACCTCTCCCCCACGTACCCATTAGATAAATCAAGAGTAAATCTCAGTAGAACTTGATAAACACAGCCATAATCTAGTGATGGATGGTCAAAGGCAGTTTTATGTTTTAGGAGTTCAAGGAGTGATGAAGGAGCAAAGTTGGGGCTGTTTCTAGGGAAATGAATGTGTGGGTCAGAGGGGATGGTGGTGGTTGTTGGTGGGGGAAGAGGCAGAAGTTGGTGGGGTAGTGGAGCCCTAATGAGTTCTTGGCAAATTTTAAAAAAAGAAATGTAGATGCACTATTCTTTGGCCAGCAAGTGTGCACTAACTTGACATTCAGTTGGGATTTGTGGATTGTGGATTCTTGACAATTGTGCTAACTGATGAAGACCATCTTGCTCTAAACAGTAGATGAATGTCAATTCAGTGCTGTCTACTGATTTGTCTCTTTCACTAAATGCACATTACAGTAGTAGTTGTACTTCATAGAGTTGTCCAACAGAGAAATGGGCCCTTTGGGTCACCATCTCCATGCTGACCTTTTTGTCTATCTACACTAATCCCATTTGCCTGCATAGTATCCTGCTATGCCTTGCCCATTTAAATGCCTCTCTGAATGTCTCTTAAACATGGTGATTGTATCTGATTCCACCTCCTCATCTGGCAGTGAGTTCCAGATGCCAACCATTCTCTATTAAAAAAAAACTACCCCTCAAATAACCTTTAAAACCCCTTCCTCTAACCTTAAACCTATTCCCTCTTGTTTTTGATTCCCCAATCTTGGGAAAAAGATCCTATCTATCTACCTCACCTATGTATTTTATAATTTTATATACCTTTGGTCACCCCCCCCCCCCCAACCCCCAGGGAAAACAAGAGTCTATTCAATCTTTACCCATAACTAAAGACTTTCAATCCAGGCAACATCCTGATGAATCTTGAATGCATTCTCTCCAGTGCAACCACATCCTTCCTATAATATGGTGACTAGAACTACACTCAATTCTCCAAGTGCAGTCTAATCAGTGTTTTACAACAAAGCATCCTAATTTTTATATTCAGTACTTGGACCTATGAAGCTAAACTTGCTATTTGCCTTCTTCACCACTCTATCCACCTATGTCGCCACTTTCATGGAACTATGGACTTGAACCTAAGGTCACTCTGTTCATCAACATTCCTTAGTGCCCTACCATTGACAAACATATATCCCACCCCTATTTGATTTTACAAAATACATCATCTTGTACTTCTTGGAACTAAATTCCATCTGCCAACACTCCGCCCAACTTTCCATCTAGTGTGTGTCCTGCTGTAGCATTAGACAACCTTCCTCACTATGCACAACACCACCAACTTTCGTGTCATCCTTTAGGATTTTCTCCAATAATTTTCTTGCCACTGACCTAAGACTCACCAGCCAGTAGATACCTGGCTTATCCTTGCTGCTGTTCTTAAATGAAGAAACAAAATTAGTTATCCTCCAATCTGGTGCCTCACTGGTGGCTAATGAAGATGCAAAATTCTCTGTCAGAGCCCCAGCTACCTTCTCCCTTGCTTCCCATAGCAACCTGGGATCAACCTCATCTAATCCTGGGGGTTTATCAACCGTTATGTGTCCCATGCTGTCTAACCTTTCCTCCTTGATACTGACCTGCTCCAGATAATCTGTCTACCCCTTCCTGAACTTGCTATTTTCCATGTCCTTCTCCTTGGTGAATACAGATGAGAAGTATTCATTTAGGACTTCGACCACATTGCCTGGCTCTACA
>JARFYF010000036.1:43984678-44004340 GCA_030265395.1 Rhina ancylostomus
GACTGATTAGGAGTCAGCATGGTTTTGTGCAGGGGAGATCACGTCTCACAAATCTGAATGAGTTTTTTGATGAGGTAACCAAGGCAATTGATGAAAGCAGGGCAGTAGATAGAATCATACAGCATTGAAATAGATCATGCTGCCCAACTCATCCATGCCAACCAGTGAGCATGCTTCCGTATTAACCCCATCTCCCAGCACTTGGTCCACAGCCCTCTAACGTTAAGTGTTCATCTAGGCACTTCTTAAATGCTTTCACTGACCCAGCTCCAACCTGGGTCATCTTGACCAGGTCATCTTCATATCCCCTCTGAATCTCTTCCCCCTTACCCTAAACCCATGTCCTCTATTTATATCTACCTCTGCTCTGGGGAAAAGTTTCCTGCAGTCTACCCTGTCTATACCCCTCAAATTTTATATACCTCAATCATGTCCCCTCTCAACCCCCTCTACTCCAGGGAGAACAGACCCAGCCTCTCCAGTCTCTCCTCATAACTGAACTGCTCCATCCTGGTGAGTCTCCTCGACATCCTCTCCAGCGCTATCACATCCTTCCTATAGTGTGGTGACCAGAACTGCACACAGTACTCCAGCTGACTAAGATTTTATAAAGTTGGGAGCCTAACCTCCCTACTTCTGTATTCAACTAATGATGCCAGTTTTCCATATGCCTTCCTAACCACATTGTCTGTTGCATTGCCACCTTCAAGAATCCATGGAACGTTCTCCAAGTACCCTCCGTTCCTCAATACTCCCCAAAGACCCCACCATTTATGGTGATGTCCCAGCCTAATTAGTGCTCCCAAGATAGTATTGTCATCTCTGTAGGAGCTTCAGTAAAGCTTCCTGCATGGTAGGCTAGTCCAGAGGTCAACGCACAAAGGATCCAAAATTGGCTGGATGAGAAGAGGTAGATGGGTGTTTTTCTGAGTGGGATGGATGGCTGCAGTTACAAGGAGAGATTGGATAGACTATGCTTATTTTCACTGGATACTGAGGGGTGACATTTTAGAGGTTTATAAAATTATGAAAGGTATAGATAGGACAAAGTCAGAATCTTTTCCCCAGGGCAAGGGAGTCTAGAACTAGAAGTTTAAGGTGAGAGGGGAAAAATTTAGAAGAGATCCAAACGCAAGTTTTGCGCAGGAAGGGTGGTGAATACTTGGAGCGAGCTGCCAGTGGTGGTTGTGGAGACAGATACCGTTACAGGTTTAACAGGCATTTGGACAGGTATCTGTCAAATAGGAAAGGAGGAGAGAGATATGGGCCCAACACAGGCAAATGGGATTAACGCAGCTAGACGTCACAGTTGGCATGGACATGGTGGCTGTAAGGACTCATTTCTGGGATTCTACCATGGTACCTTTGGCAGAGAAATTCAGCGGAGTCCTGAACTGCAAGAACCAGGAGTGGGTTCAAATCTTTGAGGTGACAAGAAAAGGAAATAAAACCTCCAGCTGTGCGCAGAGCCCAGACCCCCCGCCGCGAGCAGAGCCCAGACCCCCAGCTGTGTGCAAACTCAACAGGATCATTAACATGACCATTCAAGCCACAGGTTAGCTCAGTACCCAACCAATGTGGCGCTGTGGACTGAGTGGGTGAAGACACAGAAGGTGGAAACACAAGAGCAGGTGCAGCTCAAGCTACATCCCAGTTCAAACAGTTTGTTTGGCAGTGATACCAGGTAGGGAGCTGCAAAATATCACTCAACGCTAAATAAACTTCAACACATGAACCACATTTGAGCCAGCTCTAGAGTTTGCATATGATGGTTTGGAAGAAGAAAGGTTAACTCTTCACTACACATGGGTACTTGTAAACAAGGTGGTTCTCATCTAAGGGAGGGTAAGGGGCAGTGAAGCAGGTGCAGCCAGAAAGGATGGGGAGGGTAGGCTAGTGAGTGAAGTCTGAGAGGGGACTGTGGTGAGGGGTTAAATGAGATTAGGTGACAAAGTAAGAGTCAGTCACTGGGAGTGAAATTTGCCTTTGGGGTTGAATGGAAGTCTGGACTCACAGGCCAGAATGGGCAAGCCTTTTGTTTCCTAAATCAGGTGGGCTTTACAATTCAACAATTTCACAGTTACTGTTACTGAAAACTAGATTGTTTTAATTCCAGTTTTTTTATTTAGAACTTGAATTTAAATTCCCCTGCAGTCATGGTGAGATATGAAGTCATGTTTGATGCTGGCAACACTAGTTAGGCCACAGCTCGAGTTTCCACACAATTCTGGTCACCACATTAAGGAAAGGTGCGATTGAACAGAAGATTTACTGGGATGGGAAAATAGTGGCTGTGAGAATAGACTGGAAACCCTGGGCAGTTTTCTTTGGAACAGGAGGCTGAGTAGAGACTTGTTTGAGGTATTTAGAACTGCAAGAGTACTAAATAGAGCAAGAAGGAAGGGTCCATCTCTCTCTGCACACTGGTCAAAAACAGGGGGTGGGGGTAACTGATAGAAGGATTACTTACTGCCTGAAAGGGTGATAGAGACAGAAACCCTCATCACATTTGAAAAGTGCTTAGATGTGCGGGTGAAGAGCTGTGAGCAGCAGGGCCAAGGACCCAGTGCTGGAAGGTGGAATTTGATTGGGGAGATCCCTTTTGACGGGCAGACACAATGGACCACATGGTCTCATTCTGCGTTGTACTTTTTCTATGATTTTATAACTGTGGAGCACCGAACCCAAAGTCTGGCTGTTGGTCCTGTAACTTCACCACTGTCATCATACCCCACATAATGCAGCAACTTCTATTTCTACTACCTGGATGATGCATGGGGAAAAGCAACCAACTGAAAATTTCCCTGCATCACTCCTCATACATCACAGTTTCCTCGTCATTGTTGGGTCTAAACCTGAGCAGCAGTCTGGGAGTCCCCTCACCAGGAACACTGCAGTGGTTGAAGACGGTAGCTCAGGGCCACTTTCTCAAGTGCCAGCAAGGATGGGCCAGTGTTGGCTCGCTACTGTTCCAACTAAAAGTGTGCTTGGACCCACCCTTAATGATGGGAGGGAATCCATGTGAACAGTTGAGTCCTTCAGCATCAGGTAAAATGGCTTTAGTTTCCCCAAATATTCAGCTGTAGGAAGATTCATCTCATCCACAAGGTGGGTCAGTCTGGGAGTGCACCAAAAATTCAGGGATGTTGTGGAACAAAAGGAGAGGTGTGGCTGGTGCTACACTCAAGGGACAGAGCAGGAGGAGCCACCTCACCGGGAACATCGTTAGACTAGTGAGGTTATGGTGCTTTGGGAAGATCAAAACCAGATTTATGGGATTGCCAAAGAAAATTTTTACAAGTTAAAATAAATATTATTTGAAGAATATATGGTTTACTATTAAATAGTGTGAGGTGACAGGCGGATATAATCAGTGTGGGCCATATATGGCGCCTGGTTAAATAGCCCACTAAATGTCCCAGCTGGGAGCAGAGCCAAAGGGCCTCATACCAATAGAGACAGGGCAACAGCCAACACCTGCCAATGGAGAAAATGGAAGGAACAGCAAGTGAGCTTCGAGCTACACAACTCTGTTCATTTGACACAGCATCTATTCTGCAGAATAATTTGTTTCCGTTTGAAGACTTCAGGGGCCAAGTTGCCCTGTCTAGCTTCCATTTTCTCATATTCTAACACTTGGCAGCCATGTCGGTGCCAAAAAATCCTGGGCAGGCAGAATTCACCGGTGTCTATGCTGTGCTGTGTTAAACTGCTGAGGGAAGTGCTGATGGAATGCGAGGAATGCTTTCTTATGGCAGGTATCGAGGCTCTTTAAGCTGGAAACATGCACTCAGATGGTTCTTTGTACTGCTCAGCTTCTGTCAGGAAGCCTTAGGATTCACAGATGGAAATGTCATGGGATTAACATTTCAAAAACCGAGCTACCACAATTACTTAAGAGTTTATCAATAATGGATCCCATTAGCAGGAGGGAGCCTTCTACAGATACTAATGAGCATTATCAATTTATAACATTGTCTAGAGGTTCCACCTTCTCAAAACTTCATCATTTAGGGAATGCACAATGTAAACTGTGTGACCACTCATCATCCACACCAAGATGGGCTGAATGGAGCTGCATCCTTCCATTTTTAACCAGCATATAATAAAAACTACAAAAGATGAAAATATTAGGGGATGCTACAAACACTGGACTGCCTGAAAGAGAAGAGAACATTAAAACAGGCCACTAAGCCCACCAGGTACAGGTCAACTTCATCTACCTACACAGCAGACCTTTTAATCCCACCAGGACAGTTGTTGAGGCTCCAGAAAGAGGCAAGATTGAAACTTGAATAGAACAACACAGGACAGGAGAATTGTCCTCACAGAAAGTTACACTTGGGAATTCTAAAATAAATGGCCCTCACATATCATGGATAGGAAAACATTTGCTTTGAGGGTAGATGGCAAAGGAAATACTGAATAAGAATAAAAGTGGATTGTTCAGATGCAGCATAAATAGGTACCTAGGAAGAGGACAGAAAACTTGCCTTTCCCAGCCCTAACAATGCCCCACTGCCCTCTACAAACCATGAAGGACTCCAAATACTGTCAGTGTTAGTGTTGGAAATGTCATTTGATCCTCTGCTCTCCGCTGCTGTAAGTACCTCTCTCAAATCACCTCATTTGCTCTCTTCTAATGAAATTAACTCCAGGAATCAGAAGCTTGAGTTAATCCGCCACTTTCCTGTTACCGGACAAGTATAACAACTTGTCTTATGTACAAGTAGTAACTCTAGATGTGAGACTCCACAACCTATCAAAAAAACGCACTAACAGATTCAACAGCAAGGCTTGTACTACAAATAACATTCAAACAGCAAAACCCTGCTGCAAAAAAATCAACAGCTTAATAATCCATTTGAAGATGTTTATATAGAATACACTGAATTAGGGAATGCCAAAATATCTTTGAAATACACAAGGACAAAGCCAAATAATACAAGCACAAATGATTGACAGGTAAGGCAAGGGAATAAAATAGCCAACCAATCAAAATCAAGCTTCCTGTGGAGAAGACAAGGACCATCAAGTGGTGCTCTGTGATTCAGCCTTGTCCTCACAGTGCCCCAACACCACCAAGTTCTAATGCCTAATAAAAGCCCCTGAACCTCACTGTAGAAAGACTAGGCACTGGTATATCTGCTGAGAGAGGGAATGGCTGCCCATTCCACTATCCATGCAACAGAGGGATTGACAAATATGTCTAATTTAGAGTCTAAACAAGATTTGTACAACACAGAAACAGGGCCTTCAGCCCACCACATCTTTGCTGACCATCTTGCCTGTCTATACCAATCCCACCTGCCTGTATTAATTCCATACACCTCTGTGCCCTGCTCATTCAAGTACCTGTCCAGATGCTTTTAAATGTCCTTATTGCTCCTGACTCTACCACCCCATCTGGCAGCTCATTCCAGATACCATCTGCTCTTTGTGTGAAAAATATACTGCCTCAGATCCCCTTTAAACCTTCTCCCTTTCACCTTAAACCTACACTGTCTGGTTTTAAACTGCCTAATCATGGCAAACAGACTCTGGCTAGCTACCCTGCCTATGCCCCTTGTAATTTTATGCACCTCTATCACGTCACCTCTCAGTCTCTTTTGCTCCAGTGAAAAGAATCCCAGCCTATCCATTCTCTCCTTATAAATTAAGCTCTCCAATCCAGGCAACATCCAATTGGATCTTTTCTGCACCCTCTCAAGCTTAATCACATCTTTTCTGTGGTGTGGCGACATGCACTGTACACAATATTCCAAGGATGCCCAAATATTTTGTTCAATTGTAACATGACATCCCAACTCTTGAACTCAGTGCTTTGGCAGACGATGGCAAATGTGCTTTATGCCTTCTTCATCACCTTGTCGACACTTTCAGGGAACTGCGTACTTTAACCCGAGGTGTCTCTGTTCTACAACACTCTCCAGGGCCCTGACATTCACTTTGTAGGTCCTGGCCTGGTTTAACTTCCCAAAATGCATCACCTCACACTTGCCCAAGTTAAATTCCATCTGCCATTCCTTTGCCCACTTTCCCAGTTTACCAATATCCTGTTGTGACCTTACACAATTTTCTTCATTGTCCACAATCCCACCAATTTTGGTGCCATCTGCAAGCTTACCAATCATGCCACCCACATTCTCATCCAACTGATTAATATATATGACAAACTGCAGCGGATCCATCACCAATCCCTGAAGCACACCACTGGTCACAGGCTCCAATCCAAAAACAACCCTCCACTACCCTCTGCTCCTACCACCAAGCCAACTTGGTATCCAATTGGCTAGCTCACCCTGGATCCCATGTGATCTAACCTTCCAGACCAGCTTACCATATGAGACCTTGACAAAGGCCTTCCTAAAGTCCATGTAGTCACATCTACAAGCCTACCTTTATTAATTCTCTTGGTCACCACTTCAAATAAACTTGATCAAATTTGAGACACTTGATTTTCCACACACAAAGCCATGCTGACTATCCTGCATCAATCGTTGCCTTTCCAAATGCAAATAAATCCAGTGCCTCAGAACCCTTTCCAATAATAGTACAAGATATTGGTGAGGCCGCATTTGGAATATTGTGTTCAGTTTTGATCGCCCTGCTACAGGAAAGATGCTTTCTTTAAGCTGAAAAGAATGCAAAGGAGATTTACGAGGATATTGCCAGGACTCGAGGAACTGAGTTATGGAGAGAGGTTAAGCAGGTTGGGACTATTTTTCAACGGAGCGTAGGAGAATGAGGGGTGATCTTATAGAGGTGCATAAAATTGAGGGGCATAGATAAGATGAACGTGCAGAGTCTTTTTCCCAGGGATGGGGAATCAAGAACTAGGGGGCAGAAGTTTAAGGTGAGAGAGGAGAGATTTAATAGGGACTGGGGGGTGGGGGGAGAAAGAAGGGCGCTATGGTATAATCCCAAAATGATTCCCCTTTTTATTTTTAAGTTCTACCCATATGTCCTTGCTGTACGTTCCCCCAGGATATGCTAAGTACTGCTGTGATGTTCTCCCTAATCAATGGTGCAACATCCCCCTCCTCCTTCACCTCCACCTGTCAGTACCCAGAACATTGATAAATTGGGCAGGTCAAAGTTCGGACTGACACCCTAAGGAGCTTCACAGGAGCATTATCAACAAGACCTGACTCTGAGCTATGCAAAGGAGATACAAGGATGAATGAACAAGGCAGAGGTTCAGGGATACAATTCTAGAGCTTAAGGACTTGCAGCTGAAGGACTGACAGAGATTACAGAAGCAGGGAGGGGCAAAATTGATGCAAGAATAAGGAAAATTCATAAAGCCAACGCATCAAATAAGGAGGGAGCAAAACCACAAAGTGATTTGATATTAAGACTGAGAATATGTGTTTATAAAACTCAAAACACTGTTCACCCAGGGGGTGGTTTAAATCAGAGAGCAGGACAGGATGGGTGAACAGTGACAAACATCTACCACCTGAGGGCACCTGGAGCCAGTGAAACCAGCCCTGAGCTACAAACTCTCGTGAAAGGGAAGAAACGGACGTACAGGTTACAGGGGCATTGTGCTCCTAGAAACTGTCTGTATTGCAATTTTTCATAATGCAAAGCCACAAGAAATGCCAGCTGATAAGAAACTGTATTGATTTGTTTACTACACCCCCCCAGCCCCCACCACACACACACAAATTCCATGAGAGCAAATATTATTTGTGAATATTTGTGAATTTTATTTGTGATTTGTGAATTCTGTTAAGACAAATTCTTATAACCGAACGGCAGCAACGCCTTTGTATCAGACCCTTGTGTGAAGACAGTTAAGATCTTTAACAAGGTATGTGCTTTCCATACAAGAAAGCAAGAGTGAGTTACAATTTCAGTAAGGGATCCAGACAATTGTGACAGGAATGCCACGGATCGAATTTACTAAAACCTTTAGTGCTGCCTGATCCATGCCATTCTCACTCCGTCCACAAACTTGTCCTGAGTTTCCCACTGACTGTCACTCCAATGTGGGAGGAAACCAGACCACTCAGGAAAACTCACATGTTTACAGAGATAACATGCCAACTCTGCACAGACAGCACCAGAAGTCAGGATCGAACCCAGGTCACTGGATTTGTGAGGCAGCGGCTCTATCACCTGCACCGCCGTACTGCCCTCTCTGAATCAGCTGCACCGCCGTACTGCCCTCTCTGAATCAGCTGCACCGCCGTACTGCCCTCTTTGAATTAAGTTCCATTTGCTACTTTTCTGCCCACATGATGAAACATTCTCTCTTCTCCCATCAGGCAGAAGACACAAAAGCCTGAAAGCACGTATGACCAGGCTCAAGGACAGCTTCTATCCCTCTGTTATTAGACTATCGATTGGAATTCCTGACCTCACAATCTATCTCATCATGGCCCTTGCACCTTACTGTTTACCTGAATTGCACTTTCTCTGTAGGGGAGGGGTGTTAAAATCAAGACAGCATAGGTTTAAGATCAGAGGCAAAAGATTTAAAAATGACATCGGGGCAGCTTCTTCACACAAAGTGTGTGTATTTGGAATGAGCTGCCAGAATTAGCGGTTGAGATGGGCACATTAGCAATGTTTAAAAGCTATTGACACAAGTACATGGATAGGAAAGGTTTAGAGAGCTATGAGCCAAACGTAGGCAGATGGGACTAACTCGCTGGGCTACACAGTTGGGCTGAAGGGCCTGTTTCCCTGCTGTATGACTGTAACACAATTCTTTCTTTTATTGCTTTTTCCTTGTAATACCTAGATGTACTTGTGTTTTGAAATGATCTGTATGGATGGCATGCAAAACAAAGCTTTTCACTGTACCTTGGTGCATACGACAATAATAAAACAATTAACCAATTACCATCTGTAAAAGTGATCCTCACTGTCACCCACACTTTTACGTGCAAACTTCTTTATCATCCCCCTACATTTAGGTCAAAATTATTAATAGACATTACAAAAAGCAACGGACTAAGTATTGAGCCTCCGGCAACTGCCACGCTAGTCATAAAAACACCTGCCATTCATAGCCCTCTGCCTCCTGCCCAAGGCAGTTGTGGATCCAATTTCCCACTCTCCCGTGGACCCAATGGCCTTTTACTTTTTTGATCAGCCATATGGGACCTTGCCAAAAGCCTTGCTGGAATCACATTGACTTCATCAAGCACGCTACTCTCAATTCTCAATGTTATTTCAATAAATTCTCCATCCCAGCCCCACTCTGACCTCTGACCAGCCTCTACACAGTTCCGGTGGAGGTGCAAGCTAGAGGAACAACACCTCTTCTCAGCTCATATATTACAGCTTTCCCGACAACACTAAATTCATCAAGTTCAGATGATGTGTAATTCCAGCTTTTGCATTTCACACAATCTGTAGCCAGCTGGTTTCAGCATTGTAGGTTAGTGCACCATCAGGAACCCACACAGGGATCAGCAGCCAGCTCTGAAGCTGCAACCCTCCTATCCCTGGTGGGCTGAAATTGCTGCTGGCAACTGACTAACAGGCCAATTACTGAAATAAAAACAAAGCTGAAAATTCTCAGCAGGTCAGACAGCATCTGTGGAGAGTGAAGCTGAGTCAATGTCCTTTCACTACCACTGAGGTTGGACGGCAGGCAGCTGCTGCTACCAGAAAAGGATGAGGCAACCGCAGAGTTGTGCCCTGATGCAACTAAAGAAATAAATGCAGGAAAAGGCCGCACAATTCCTAGCATCTGCCACATTTTCCAATAAGATTATGGGTGATCCAGTGCTTTGTGTACCTTCTTGCCAGATTTATTTCTGCCCTGGTTCCTTTAGTGCCCAAAAATCTTTTGATTACTATGTAATCTGTTGAAAATATTCAATAACTGAATATCGTATACTTTCTAAGGTACAGAATTGCAAGAACTTAATGGCCTGAATAAAGAAATTTCTCCTCATTGCCATCTATTTAGCCAACTATCCAGAAATTAGTTCTAGACTCCCCGACTACAGAAAATAAGTTGTTACAAGTTACCCGTTCAAGCCTCTCAGAATCTAACGTCTGTCAATGAAGTCACTGGATTTCTAAACTTCATTATGTCTAGGCCAATATTTCACAACTTCTCATCCCAGGACTAGCATCACATCCCAGGGAGCAGTCAAGTAACTCTTCTATGGGAAGTAACGAGTCACCGGCTGTGGGAAATATTTAGCTCAATGACAGAAGTCTACTTAACAGAAAAACATGGTTTTCCACATTACACCAATGACTATTCTTTGAAAGTACTTCATTGACCGTAAAGCACTTTGGGGCATCCAGAGGTGGTTGAGGACAGAGTAAAAATGAGACTCAAGAACAAGTCAGGATGAGCGATCAGTGCTGACCCATCAGCAACGCCCACCCGAGCAGTCCCACTGCAGCCACGTCGTGCAATTTGAGCTGCTGATGCTCCATTTTCACTCTCCAACAGCAAATACTAAAACACTTCATTGGCTGTAAAATATTAAAAGGACATTCCAAGAACATAGAACATTCCAGCACAGTACAGGCCCTTCAGCCCACGATGTTGTGCCGACATTTTATCCTGCTCTAAGATCTAGCTAACCTTTCCCTCCCACATAGCGTCCCATTTCTCTATCATTCATGTGCCTCTCTAAGAGACCATGAAATACAACTCTTATCAGTGTGCTGTTAGTTTTCCCATGACATTTGGTACATATGTTGGAGGCTGCGGGATGATGTGTTAGAACTATATAAAATTATGAGAGGCATAGTGTAGATAATCTTTCTCCCAGGGTGGAAATGTCAAGTGCTAGAGGGTAGATGGTTAGGTGAGAGGGGGTAAGTTTACAGATGTGCGGGTTACATAGTGGGTGGATGACTGGAACACACTGCCGGGGGAGGTGGTGGAAGCAGATAATGATAGCAATGTTTAAGAGACATTTAGGCAGATGTGAACTGGATGGGAATGAGAGATAAAGACCATGTGCAGGCAGATAGGATTAGTTTAAATTGGCATCATGGATGGCACAGACATGGTGGGTCGAAGGGCCTGTTCCTGTGCTGTTCTATGTTCTAAGATCAGACTGGATGTCTCCTTTTCTCCTAGAACAGACATGATTGGCTGAATGGCCTCATCTTATGCTGCATTAACAATTTAAATTAGAGATTACTTAGATCACAGCAATCCAATTCTTTATTAATCAAGATGTAAACATTTAGGAGTGTTTATCTGTAGAGGCATTGCAATCCAAGACATTGCTCTAACATTTGAACCGCTCGGTAGCAAGGACCCATTGTTATTTGGCAGTGAGCTGTTTTGTTGTTGCTAAGATTCAAATGGATCAAGCGCATGCTGCAGACTTGAATCAAATATCCCACCTGCTTTCCTTGATCTTTCTTTAATCAACACCCTTCACCCCAGCCAGCCAGTCATTGGACGAAACTCCACAAAGCGTTTATTCTTTGTGTTAAGACATGAACCTACTTAGCAAGCCTTATCTGCCTTGACCAGACATCAGTACAAAGCACTTCCAACACCAACTGTGGCAGTGATGATCCGCTCAGCAATCCTTGCAGTGCCCAGGACAGCAGGGATTAACCAAAGCAAGACTGGCTAATGCAGCAGGGACAGGACTGAAGCTGGCTTCTCATTCATAACCCTGCTCACGAGCTGAGCAGGGCAAGTACCCAAGTTAGTGCGTGAAATCAAAGTATCTCGTAGTGAGGGAAGTGATAAGAGGGGTTTGACTGGGATAAGTATTATCTGCTGCAGTACTTGGCCTCAGATTACAGAAACAGAAAATAGCATGGTAGGCCATTCAGTCCTTCAGATCCATTCACCATTCTACATGATCATGGCTGATCATTCACCTCAGCATCTGTTCCCACCGTGTCCCCATATCCCTTAAACATTAGAGTCATCGAGTTACCTAAGTGGGCTAACAGGCCTGCTTCCACATATGGCCATGCTGATCATCAAGTACTAATCTATACCAATCCCCTTTCCCACCACGCAGCTCATAGCCTTCCATGTACTGACATTTCAAATGCTCATCTGTCCAGTGACATACAGTTTGGTAGGGTAACTGGCTGCTGTAAATTGCCCCTGGTGTGTAGATAAGTGGCACTGACTATTTAATATTCTGCGAACACTTGCCTCCATCCCTCAGGCAGTGTGTTCATGATTTCAACTACCCTCAAACTCTCCTACTTCTTAGCTTAAACTATGCCCTGCTTACAGATACCTCTAAGGGGGAAAGTTTCTCACTATCTATGTTATCCATGCCCCTCATAATTTTGTACACCGCTATCAGCTTTCTCCACTCAAGGAATACAAACCCAGCCCATCCAGACCTTCCCTCAGCTGAAATGCTCTATCCTCAATTGCCTCCCACAGCATGATGGGCTGAAGGGCCTCTTCCTGTGCTGTACTGTTCTACGAGGTTTCAACTAACAGCAGCTTAGTGCATAATTCACAATGACTGGGCTCGCATTTTCTGGGACAGATTACCTGGGCTTCATTGAGTGTATGAGGTGAACAATTCTGCCACAATTTTCAGACTTCATTTACAACTGGTTGACTGTGGTGAATTCCAAACACTCCTTCTAAGAACAGGAACACATGCAGCACAGGACAGGTCCTTTGGTCCATGATGCCAAATAAACGGATCCCATCTGCTTGCACATGGTCTACATCTCTCCATTCCCTGCTTGTTCACGTGCCTGTCCTGATTCCTCCTACACACTGCCATTGTATCTGCTTCCACCACCACCCCAGCAGCACATCCCAGGCACCCACCACTCTGTATAAAAATCTTGCCCGGCACATCTCCTTTAAACTCTTCCCCCTCTCACCTTAAACCTATGCCCTCTATTATTTGACATTTCTGTTCTGGGAAGAAGACTCTGACTAACTGCCCTCTGTCTCTCACAATTTTAAATGCTTCTATCAGGTCACCCCTGAGCCTTTGATGCTCTAGAGAAAACAACCTAAGTTTGTCCAACCTCTCCTTGTAGCCAACACTCCAATCCAGGCAACATCCTGTTGAACCTCTTCTGTGCCCTCTCCAAAGCCTCCACATCCATCCTGTAATGTGGCGACTAGAACTGTTCCTTGTTAATTCAAAAGTTAAAATTAAGCAGCCATGAATATATTTGGCATTGCTAATAATGAGCGACACCTCAACTGGTCTTGACTTACAGTTCCGTCACTGCAATGCATAGCAGCCAACTTCTCTGCCTTCCACATGGCTAGTGTTGGTGCCCACTGATCTCTGCTGCATTCTTCCCCATTCACACAGCCCACAGATTAGGCTTACCTCCCCGTGCCCTGCCGAGAGCTATGCTGTCAGTTGAAACAGATGGGACGACAACTCAATAACTTATAGTGGAATCCCTAGAGTGTCAACAGAAAATCTTCCACTTACCCTTATTCCACCAAACAGCACTCTGTAACCTTGGAGGCCACAGCTCCTAATGAAGACATCTAGGTACTGTTTTAGTGTGATATGGGTTTCTACCTTAACTACTCTTTCAGGCTTAGAGTTCCAGACCCACACCACCCTCAGGGCAAAAACATTTTCTTTCATCTGCCCTCTACTCCGTTGGCCAGTTCCTTTAAATCTGTGCCCCTGGTTACTGACCCTTCCCCTAAGGAAGGATAAGCATGCTTTGAAGGCAGTGGAAAGTTAATTCACTGGATTGGAGTATACTTCAATGAGGAGTATCCAAGGAGGCTGGGTCCTCATTAATTGGAATTTAGAAGAAAGTGAGCCTATCTCATTGCATCATGAGAACCTGAAATGGATTGACAGTATCTTCTTGGATGTAGTTTCCTCTTACTGGAATCTCTGGAACCAGGGGATGCAATGTCAAGATTTGGGGTGGATGTCAGGACTGAGCTGAAGAGAAATTGTTTACACTTCAAGGACTGTGAATCTTTGCAATTCTCTACACTTTAACTACAGTCTCTTCACCCAACTGCCCTGGCTCCATTAGCCCTTGCCCTCTACACTCATTCACTGAGCAGTCAAGGGCAAGATCAACAGCATCCAAATATCTAGGAAATGAGGGGCCGGAGATGTAGGGAATGCAGCGTGGCAGGCAGTGGTGCTGCCGCGGCTCCAGTGATCCCAGGTTTGAACCCTCAAAACTGTAGTTACAAGCCAATGTAGAGATAGAATATAAAATAAGCCTAACAATATCACAGACAGACAGCCACCTCAAAGCAGGAATGTCTCTACTGCTGCAGATATGGTAACCAAGGCAGGCCAACAATGGACTGGAAGTGAAAACTCACAATTTCACATCTAACCACCTTCACAGGAAGCCAGTTCCAGATACTCACTATTACCTCATCTGGTTTATATTGCTAAATCAGCTGTGGTCTCAGCAGTCATATTCCTACTCAGGAAAGGACTCAGCTAGTGTTAAGTCCCATTATTCACCATCCTCACTTGCACAGATCCCAGTATCAGGTAGCAAGATATTGGTCTGTGGCCAAGTTAATGATGGCATATGAGGTGCACATTCAGATAGCTTTTAAATGAGGATTTCTGCCTCCAACCCCCTTTGAGGCAGTGAATTCTACCACCCCCCACCACTTTTAGGTGAAAACTACAGAACTTTCCATCCAATTCTTCCACCAAATACTTAAACCTTCTGCCTGGAGTATTGGATACTTCATACCCACTCTGTCTAGGCCCCTCTAACATTGTATACAGTTTGTCTCGCCTCACCCACATCTATCCCAAGCTAACTTTGCTATAACCATAGCATAACATGATATTTTACAGATTTCAACTCTGTGGGAAGAGACTCATTTAGTTTCCACTTCAGGTAAAAAGTGGCCTTGCCATAAAATCAGGAATTACTATTCCTGTGGACTTCAATGGGACATTGCATCCTATAATACTGCTGTCTGCCCTTGTGACTTGTCTCATTCTACCTTCCCCAAACGATTCACCACATTATCTCTAAAGTATCTCTAAAGTACTCTAAAGTACAGTTTGACCTGAAAGGTCAAAACCTTGAAGATGCTGAAAATTTGAAATAAAAATTGCTGGAACTACTCAGGGCAGACAGCATCCCTGCTTCGCTCTTCATTTCCACCAGACACTCCTCTGCTCACATACTTCCTCACAGAACCACAGTTGGAGCAACACCTGCCCCTTAACCTGCCCTGCCCCACCATCCAGGAACCTGCCCAATTCTTCCAGGCAAGCGCTGACCCACTTCTTCCAATCTCGTACACTGCATTTAGTGCTCGTAATGAGATAGTTCAGGTCTCAGAATCATAGAGGGCAGGGATCACGGCTGCCCCATAGACCACGAGGTTGGTGCCAGACCAGAGGTTCAAACACCCAAAGGATTGGGGGGGGGGGGTGGTTGGAGTTAGAGAGCAATGAAGTGGAGACTGAAAGAATCCAAATTTGCACCATCCAAGAGGGTGAAAAAATCTTGTTAATGACAATCTCTGTCTGGAGGAGCGCAAATTACCACATCTGGACAAGGATCAGGTGTAGGCCACTCAACCCCTCCAGGTATGTTGGTTTCCTCCCACATCCCAAATACCTGCAGGCTGGTAGCTCAACTACCATGGTGCTTGGTGGATGTAGAATCTGGGGAGTTGACGAGAATGTGGAAGGAATGTATAATGGGATTAATGTAGGATTGGGAGCAGGCAGATGGGACTAGCTCACTGGGCAACACAGCATGGATGAGTTGGGCCAAAGGGCCTGTTTCAATACTGTACATCTCTATAAATCTACATGGGCTCTTCTAGAGTGGAGAATCCAAACCCAGTTTGGAATGCTCCTTTACAAAATGCCTCCATTCTAGTCACCTGTCACTTTGGTTCTCCATCCGCTGCTCTGACCCTGTCTCTCACACTGTTCCAATGATGCCCAATGTAAGAACAGCTCTGATGCAAAGTCACCTGTATACACCAGTAACACTTTCTCTCTCCGCAGACGCTGCCTGACTGGCTGGGTACTCCAGCATTCTGTATGCTGCAACACAGTTACAGTGTGCTCTTTTGTTTTTTCTCTCAAGCCCTCATACATCTATTAATTAAATGGTACTGAAACCATATTGTCACCTGGACAACCTTGGTCTCCACCCCACCACAAATGTTCCCTCTGTTCTACCCACCCCTCCCAATAAATAAAAACACACAGGTTTTCTCACTTTCCAAATTCTGAAAGATCATTGGCCTGAAATATCAACTCAGCTTTGTCCTCCGCAGATGCTGCCTGACCTGGTTCAAGCCCGTTGTTTTTATTCCAAAGTGCAGTCCAAGGATACATCTTCAGGATGATGAATCCCCTTTCCAATTCAATGAAAAGATTCTACAAAGCAGTTGTCATGGTTACAACTCCCAACACTTTTTCCATCAAAAAAAGTGCAAATCTTCACACTCCAAATCCTTTTACTCAATGAGATGGCTTCAGTGTAAGGGGCGGGAGTCACAACTCATACTTAATCACTTGGCACACGTGGAGACAGAGCTCCTCCTATAAATCACAGAATATGGATGGAAATATCACAAACCAGAGTTCTAAATATTTCACTGATGTTGCTGCCTGCCAGTTTAGGGACACTAGAGGTAACAGGCCAAAGTAAATAACATTTGAATAACCTTACTGTCAACAACACTCAACAGATTGCTGGCAATCGAAACGGCCAGGCTCCATATGGAAGATACAAGTCAGGAAGCTGCACCTTTTCAAACCAAACCTCTCTTTGCTGGAGGTGAACCGGATCATTGAATGGACACAGCACAGAAACTGGGGAAGGGAGGGGGGCCATTCAACCAGTTAACTCTGCACTGAGTCTATTGAAGACCATTCCCGTTGGTCCCATGGAGCCGTCCTTTGTCCAAAGCCCTGCATGTTTGGTCTCATCTGATACTTACCCAGGTCCCTTTAGAAGGCTACAATTGAATCTGCCACCACTCCCATCTCTAACACTGCATGCCAAACTCTAACTGCTACATATTGTTTCCCCTCATATAACATTTGGTTCTTTTGCCAATCACTTTCATTCAAAGTCCCACGTTATTGACCCGTCCACCAGGTCCCCTCACATCCTTCGGGGTCTGACAGAGCATGTTGGAGAGATTGTTTTCTGTTCTGTGACAACTAGTTCTAGGTTCTCTCAGTTTAAATACAAGGGGTTTAAAACAAGTGGTGGTGAAATCTTTTCTCTTACAGCATCAGAAAACTTTGGAAGTCATACCAAAGAGCAGAAGCAGAGTCTTTGAATATTTTTAAGGCACATGTAGATAGATTCTTGACTAGGCAGTGAAACGTTACCATGGGTTCACAGGAATACGGAGGTGAGGCTAGAATCAGATGAGCCATCACATTACAACATCTTCCCTACCACTAGTGTAGAAGGTTCTGAGGGACAGGATTTATCTTCACTTGGAAAGGCAGGGACTGACTAGGAGGAGTCAGCTTTTGTGCAGGGGAAATCATGTCTCACAAATCTAACTGGTTTTTTTTGAGGAGGTAACATGAGCAGTAGACATGGTTTACATGGACTTCAGCAAGGCCTTTGACAAGGTCCTGCATGGTAGGTTGGTCTAGAAGGTTAACGCACAATGGATCAGAGGTGTGTTAGCAAACTGGATCTAAAATTGGCTTGGTAACAGGAGGCAGAGGGTAGTTGTGGAGGGGTGTTTTACTGATTGGAAATCAGTAACAAGTGGTTTACCACTGGGATTGGCACTGGGACCTTTGTTGTTTGTCATACATACAAGTGACTTGCATGAGAATTGTCTGATTAGCAAGTCTACAGATGACACAAAAATTTGAGGAGTTATATATAGTGAAGTATAGAGTGGCAGATCAATTGGAAAGTTGGGCAGAGTGGTGGCAGATGAAATTTAATCCAGACAACTGAGGTAATTCACTTTGGGAGGTCAAATTCTGGTAGGACGTATAGAGTAAATGGCAGGCACCTTATGAGTGTTGATGTACAGAGATATCTTGGGGTGCAAGTTCAAAGCTCCTTAAAAGTTGAGACACAGGTGGATAAGGCAGTGAAGAAGGCATTTGGTGTGCTTGCCTTCATAGGCCAAGGCACAGAGTATAAAAGTTGGGCTGTCATCGTGTCCAGTTCTGGTCGCCACATTATATGAAAGATGTGGAGGCTTTGGAGAGGGTGCAGAAGAGGTAACCAGGATGAAGGGCTATAGTTATAAGGAAAGATTGGATAGGCTGGGTTTGTTCTCACTGGAATGTAGGAGGCTAAGTGGCAACATTCTAGAGGTTTATAAAATTGAGGGGCATGGATAGGATAGATAGTCAGTCTTTTTCCCAGGGAGTCCAGAACAGGTTTAAGGCGAGATGGGAGATTTAATGGAGATCTGAGGGACAAGTTTTTCCAAACAGAGAGTGGTGGTTATCTGAGATGAGCTGCCGGGGAGGTGGCAGAGGCAGATACAATTAAAATGTTCAGAAGGACTTTGAACGGGCACTTAGATAGACAAGGCATAGAGGGATACAGGCCTAATACAGGCAAGTGGGATTAGTGTAGATAGGCAACATGGTCAGCATGGGCCAAGTGGGATTAAAGGGGCCAGCTCTGTGCTGTATGGTTCCACGAATGTAAAGGCACAAGTGACCTTGAGTGCCCTACTCCTGCTCCTAATTTGTACGTACAGCTCCTTTGGGGAACAACCTCAGCTTCTCTGGTCTAGCTGCATAACTAAAGTCCTTGTCCTTGGAATCATTTGGGTTAGCTTCTTCTGTGCCCTCTTTAGAACTTCATATCAAAAGTGCACCCAGAAATGAACACAATACCCCAGTTTTGGCCAAACCAATGTTTTAAAAAGCTTCATCAAGACTTCCTTGCTTTTGAACCCTCTGCATCTGCCAAAGATGACATGCATTTTTAACCATTTCTTTTTGTTTGCCTCCAGCAAATAGTGCACATCTATCCCCAGATCTCTGCCCTTGTATCCCTCTGTGTCCTCTAGTTAATATTGCCTCTCCTTGTCCTTCCAATCAAAATGCAACACTTCACATTTCTCAGCATTAAATTTCATCGGCCAGCCCACCTCTTCCACCAGCCCATCTACATCTGCAGTTCCTGATGCCGAAAGGTTTTGTGTCATCTGCAAATTTGGAAATTCTGTCTTGTATACTCAAATTCGTCAGTTTAAACAGAAGTTATTCCTCCAATGAATTCTGTTTCCCTGCTGTATGACTATATGACTGGAAAGCTGTGCCTTGAATGAAACTTTACGTTGAAATTCTGTCTGCCTGCCCCACTAATCAGGACAACCTTCCCCAAGTACTTTGTATGTTCCCTTCTCCATCAACACTACCAATAAGATAACCCAAAGAAAGCACACGTACCCTGTCGAGGTCTGGGTGCACCAAGGCCACGTAGTCATTGCAGGCAATAACATTGCCGAGTGCAGAAAGGCGTTCCTCAACTCTTTGGATAGCCACAGAGTCCGGGAGACAATTGCGTATATGTTGCAGCTCCTGATCAGTTGTGTTATTAGGGACCAATAATCCATTCCGGTTACCTGTTGGAGCCAATTGTACTGATTAGGTCAAGTCTATGCAATGCACCATTACCCAAATATGTAGGTATGATCTATAACCAAGTTTACCATTACAGCACAATAATAATAGTCATACAGCATGGAAACAGGTTCTTCGCCCCACAAGGCCATGCTGA
>JARFYF010000036.1:44029717-44040034 GCA_030265395.1 Rhina ancylostomus
ATTGTCTGTGGCTTGTGTGGTGAACTGGCTCAGGTCTGACATGCTGCTGTTGAAATGGCCTCTCCCTGTTCACGGTCACCAAGAAAAGCCACTGCATTTAACAGCCAGGTCTCAGGCATCTAAAACAGAGGGTCCAGAAAAATTAGCAAATGAACAGAAAGACGCTGTGTACAAAGCAGTAATTACCAACCACCTCCAGCCAGGAGCTCCCAGCTGGCTCCAGTGGTGACTCATCCAGTAATTGGGACAACAATTAGCCCATCCTCAGCACTGGAACATCAGCCTGAAGCAGATCCTCCATCTGCATTAGAACCCAGGCTTACACCAACACGATGGACCAAAGTTCTATTGGGGAGTCGAGGGTTATGAGGATTGAGCGGATCGTGAAGCCGAGGCCAAGAATAGATCACCTACGATAAATGGTGACTAAAACCCACTGTCACTGGACTACTCACGCTGCTCACTTTAACTCCACTGCATCACAAAATGATTCCACTCAAAGGGATCACATTTATTTAATGGAAACCTGCAGGTGCCTTATCAAGGCAATTGTTGGTTTGGTTTTACTCATTCCAGCCTTGAGACAACCATTTTCATTACATCTTGTTTTATGATTAGAAACCATTTTGCAATCATTGGACAAGATTATTGTTGGCAAACATGTCCACCACAGCTGGTGTGGAAGTGGTCACTGGTCTAGGCACCTTCCAGTGAGGAGTCCAATCTCTCAGCACCACTCCCCAAACTCAGCCCCACCCTGTTTCTACAGAGTCATGAAGCAGATGAACAGGCCCTCACTGTACCCAGTTCATTGTACTTATCTATGCCATCCCATTTATCCACATCTGGTGCGTAGCCTCCGATGCCTTGATGTTTCCGGTGCTTGTTTAGCTGCTCAAGTGTTGAGAGTAGAATGCAGTTCTGTTCCCAAAAAACATTGTCCACAATTTCCTCTCCTGGTTTTCCTGCAGCACCGACACTCGCATCTTGTACCATTAAAGAGTCTGCCTCTTCCACTCCTACTGAACTCACTCAGAACAGCTTCCAACTGTTCCTTTTGGCAGAGTTTCTTCTTTTTGAGATCAGCCACCTTCTCTCCTTTGTCCTGGATTGGCCAGATGGACGTGGGCTGATTGACCATCTCCAGTCAAAGCCACTGGGCACTGAGAAATTAAAGGAATGCTTAAAAGGTACTTTCTCTCCCACCCTCCCCAAAAAAAAGCCAGTTAAAAAAATTAGAGACAATTATTTTTCCCCTCACGTGTCAGGGTGAGTGGCTGGGCTTATAGAGTTGAGCAGAATTTGCCTACACTTGACTCCTTGTGTCGATCAAAGACCCAACAGTTGGAGAGCAAACGCTGACTGTAATGGTGGACTGCCACAGTGTCCCACCCACTGGCTTCAGAAATGGGGAGGGCCTCTGTCCAAATCTCAGTTTAAAAATGTTACAGACCCACAGGTCAATGTCAAAAGTGGTTCTGCTGTCACCACTAATTGGAGAATCACAGGTTCCAGATGATCTGCTCCAACACTGATTGAAGACATCACACCGCTGCCTCCCTCAATGTAGCAGGAAGGCAGATGTAGCCTGTCCTCACCCTCAGTGGGAATACACACACACCCAGACACTGCAATGAAGGCGGACAGTTTACACCTATCTTGCCATAATTACATTCAAGCGGCATAAACAACGAGAGCCAAAGTCTGAGAGCGGCCACACTGGTGAAGGAACAGGGTGGTGGGGTGGAGCCACACAACAGCTCTCACTGGAAGCACTGTTAAACACCGTGATTACAGGATCTCACTGCCGGGAGACCATCTTCACAATCCCTTCTTTTCAAACAGAAACAGCATAAAAATGGCCCAATGCAGTCTGGTCTGGAGAAGAACCAGTTACCTTTCCAAAAGGTGCTGGCAAATATCGAACTCCGACTAATCCCAGTAGGTGAAAATGACAACAGGAAAAGTTACGCATAAAAGAAAGACAACCTCGTGAAACTTTCCATGATTTTTTGTTAAACTTTACAAAGAGTTTCTACATCTTTTCTCAACATTTACATCTGTACAAAGCTTCAGCTCAGTTCACACTCTGATTCCAACAACGCACAGACTTGCTTCAAACATTACAGAGAAATTAGATCCGTTCACACAAGTAGGCCACTGGCCAGCCACCATTTTGATTGATGCATCAGCATTAGCAGCCATCTTGAGTACAACAGTAACTGTTAGTGGAATGTACACAACATAACCGCACCACAGGTGAGATATGAATAGATTTAATAAATAAGCACTTAGAAATTAATAATTCAAAAATAAAAACTCAGCTCTAGTCCATAAGTAATTGGATATGCACTTCATAGCAATATTAGACTGGATTACAGAGAAAACTAGGACATTAAATCTGATCATCAATGTTGATGGAGCGAGTTCTGGAGCAGAACCAGTCAGTGCAAACAACAAAAGATTAAAGATTGAAGGTTGAGTAGTGGAAAGGTTGATCTGTCTTTTGGTCAACAGCTCTGGGTGGTGCCTTGTGTAGCTGTTGAAATTTACTGTTACATTTAACCATAGGAAGAGAAATAAATGAATCATCAGTTAACATGTAACCACTCTCTCAATAGTTGCAGCAAGACTATCTACAACCCAACTAACATCACATATTTCAGACTCAACAACAGTAATCCGTGCACTTCCCACGTAAGCGATCTCAAACACTTCCGCAAGACCCACAATTCCACCCAAAACCAAAGAACTCCCCATGCACGCTTTGATTCACATTATCTGCTCATGTCTTTCCCCGGTTAGTTGGGGACGTTTGAACATTTGATTCAACATTTCAGTGAGTTGCAGAATTGAACAGAATCTCATCTAACCTGATTGAAGTGATGAGGAATCTCTGATGATGATTAACACCCACATCTCCCTCTGACACTGGCTACCATCTTAAAAATAAATCTCTCGCAGTAATTCCATGGCACAGTAAATTTTAATTGCACCTGATTAAAATTGTTAATGGTGACAAAATGGTTGGTAGTCAATGCAGATTCATGAGAGTCAGCTTATGCTTCAACCAAGTCAAGATTGGGGTTTAACAGAACTGATATCCAAACCTCATCAATCCTTAGAGTCACAAAATCACTGCCCACTAGGTTAAAATGAGACATCTGAAATTTTGGTCAAGAAAACAAATGCAGATTATCTACTCTCCTATTTTACAATTAAGTGTAAACAGGAGGAGTTGGTGCAGCTGTTTAAGAAAGAGATTCCCTGTACATTGGAACTTTAATGGGGACCGGCAGTCAGCCCAGGGGCCAGGGCCAGCACAATGAGCATCATGTGGAACCTGTTCAATCATCCATCCATCAGGATCTGCACGATGCCCTTAACCTGACATACCTACTCATTAACACAGACCACTGTATAATACTGCTCAGATCAGCTCAGACCCAAATCCTGGTCATTTCCAAGTCACTACTTTCCCTTTCAGAGAAGTGACCATTTCACCAACTATCGTGGCACTTCTGTTTGTTGGGTGGCTTGACACTGATGTGTGGAATGGTGAGTCTGGATCTACCAGTACACTAGACAGGTAATGCTAACACTGACTGCTCAGCATGCTTGGCCAGAAGGCCTGAATTAAACAGGCCTCTGATGCCACGGTCACAGTTTCATTAATGACACTGATGAAGGCTCACAAAGACTTGTTAATGTTGACATTCAAGACTTGACCAAACAACTAACAAAAAAAATGTTTTAAGGCTGTTTAACTATTGTAGATATTTTGGCCCCCACTTATTTCAAAATACATTGAAATGTTTTAATCCCCTGTAGATTAACAAATCTGTGTTCTCTTTTCTCTAATGTTCCACTTAATGTGTAATAAAATGACACTACATTAAGAGTCAAGATCTTTGTTCGCTTGGCTTCAGATGTCCTACTTCTTTCATGACCAATAACATCTTTTCTCATTCAACATTTCTGTTCATAGATGTTTTGAGTTTTAAAAGAACGTGTTCTGGTATGAACATCTGCCAAACAGGTAACCTTTCAACAACACTGCAGAATAAGGAATCACAGGCCCAGTTGTCCCTGCGTCTTCTGCAGCACTTGCCTTTGTTTATCAAAAAGGTCCACCCACCAACGTATCAAAGTACGCAGGCAGACTGGGCTAACAAAATGGCACATCACAAACATGAATGAGGCATTGTAGGAAAGATGCGAGGTGTTGTGGTGGGAGCTCCCTGTTCACTTGTTCCATAGAAACACCACAAATGCCGCAAGGTTCAGAGATTCCATCCTCTTGACTTGTCCTTCCCATGGATGGAAGATTTCTGCCTCATTCACTAATAGCCCTCATGAACCAATCTGTGCACAGCTCCTCAGACCCACTCCTGCACTGAGCGCTTACAGGCCACCAGGTTCTGTTGTGACCCTTTCTGCTTGAACTGGAAGATCGTGTAGACGAGCACCAAGATGCAAAGAGACAGGATGCAAGGGATGACGACAGCGATGGCATTCACGGTGCTGGGCACATCGTTGATCTGGACCATGATGTCCACATCATTACTGGGTCGATGCCTTTCTCGGCCTGTGTCAATATCTTTATGATTGCAGCCCATCCAGTCTTTGACTATCGACCGGGGGTATCCTGGCTCCACCACCAGCTTCTGATTGTCAAACTTCCAGTACTGTTTCCCTTTGTAAAAGTACGTGTAGGCTGGTCGGAGGAACAGAGGTAGTTAGAACAGGACCATCCTTCACCCTCAGTCATTGCAGACTCTGGCCCAGGGACAGACCCATTGCACTGTCAGTACACGGGCTATTTCTTTGGCTCAGCTCTGGCACTCCAGCAAAGAACAGCATAGCCACAATGGGCCAAATGGCCTAGTGGCAGGTGCAGGCCATTAACTGCAGGGAACTGTGCTCAGCACCACAGGTCTGGCAGAGCTCAGTCCTGTGGAGAGACACTGATAAATCACCAGGGCCCCTCCCTCAGACCTCACCGCTGGAAGCCCCTCCCACCCAGGTGTCTCACACGCTGGCTCATTTTGTGTTGTGTTCTGGTGCCTACCTCAAACAGCAACACTAAATGAACTGTTTCCCTGGATCGGAGGTCAGGACCCTGCAGGTAGTGGAGCCACCTGGTTACTAAGGACTCACCGCAGGACAGCACAGCTTGCTGCCGCATACTTACTTCCTTCCTTGCTCACAAAGGCCCCCTGGGGGGCCTCTGGGATTCCTTTCCAGATGGTGATGGGCTTGGGATACCCTGGGTCAGGCGCCTGCTTCTCTTCATTGTATCTCCAGTACCTGTCGAACAAGTAACTGCTTTAAGCACACCATCAACCATTGCCCTAGGACCTGTGCCCACCCTGCCCTGGACCGCTGGTCAGCTCTGCAACGACCCCCCCCCCCCAAGGAACTCATCTCTGCTCACCCAGGACCACCCCCACTTCCTTGTCCCCACCACCCCACCCCCTCTGGGGCATTTGGCTTTGCCCCTCTGCTGCTGAGACCATCACCAGTGGCCACACGTTCAGTGCACCACAGCAGTCGAGAGGTAACCCACCCACCACACTGGCAGAGGCAGGGGAGGCTGCCCGCGGTATAACCAGTCAGCCAACGGATGAGCACGTTCCCCTGCTGCTGCTCTGAGGGGTCACCAGACAGGAGGGAACTGCATGGAGCCAGAGGGTGCTGAGTGTTGATTACACCAAGGATGGCAGCATCTTCTGGTCCAGTGGATGTGCCACTGACACAAGCTGCCATTTTAAAGACAGATCCAGATGACAAACCACTGGTGCTGATGCACAATGAGCCCAGGCCCTGGTGCAGCATTCAGTGTGTGTTAGGGTGGATAAATCGCCAGACCCATGTGGAATATCCCAGGGCAGACAGTTTTCAATCCTCCCTGGTGATAGGATGGTGCCAAAAGACTGGGGCGCCACTAACGTTGTGCCATTGTTTAAAAAGGGATAAACTAAGTGATCTGTGATTGTTTGGTTTAACTTTAGTGATGGGAAAATAATTTGAATCAATTCTGAGGGACAGTATAAACCTTCGATAGGCACAGGTTGATCGGGAACAGTCAGCATGCATCTACTTTGGGGAAGTTGTGTCTGACCAACTTGAATGAATGTTTGGATGCAACTAGATGACAGCAGTTTTTGAAGTCTACCCGGATTTCAGTAAGGCTTTTGACAACTGGTCCCACATGTCAGGCTGGTCAAAAAGTAGAAAAGCCCTTTGGAAAAGCCTGGAGGAGTGGTGAAATGGATCCAAAACTGGCTCAGTGGCAGAGAGTGGATGGCATGGCTGATGCCATTGCCAGCAGGGTTCTTGAGCTCAGTATTCAACCCATTGCTGTTTCAGCACATTAATAATGTGAACTTAAACAGAGGGAACACGAAGCAGCAGCAGACATAACATCCACAACTCAGACACTTCATTTGACTTTTAACCTGGTGTAACCAGTCACTGTGGTGTCAAAAGTGCATTGTTAAACAGAGGATAAAATTGGATCCCATTGACGTTCCCATCAAAGGAAATCGGGCAAGGCTGAGACAAAAATCACAACAAAGATTTATTTAACAATCCAAGGAACGTAGGTAAAAATATAATAAAGACATTTTCTACCCATAAGTTGCATCTTTGTAAAGACTAGGCATGGATTGCAAAGAGATTCAGGTTACTTGTTTCCCTTGAAGAAGTAGGTTTTCCCCACTGGCTCCCAGCGAAGGGCAGTGTCGATTCCTTCCCGCGGAAGTCCTTTCCCCAACTGTAGCAGGCCGTGCGGGTATCCAGGCTCCGCTGTCACCTCCTTGAACACCCAGTACTTGTCGCCTATGGTTCAAATAACATCAAACATCAAGTCAAAAAGCACGAATGGAGTACTGACTGACTGATCATCTTCCCTCTCAATTCAGCTTCCAGAGGAAAGCTCCTCTGGCATCACCTTGGACAAAAATCCCCACCTCTGCACTGAAGCCCGCCTGGTCTCACTTGGCATGGTCAATGACTGGGCTCAGTGCCTCTGGGCTAACAAAGGGATGTCCAGGGTAAACTGGAGGTTCCTCCCAAGGACAACACACAAAGATGATCACTAAGATGTCACTAGCAACTACAGGAACAGTATCCCCATTGGATAGTTAATCCCCTTCCCAGGGTGAAGCTCCACCATTGACACTTTAACAAGGAGCAGGACCCCGTGGCAGTGAGTGCCTTGTACCTTCGAGGGGAGGGGGGTGTTCCACTGCAGTCCTGAATGTTTAGAGAGATTGTGGGGAGGTTGGGCTGGATGGTATCAGTCCAAGGTTTGGAGATAAAGTTTACCACATCTGGGGACAGAGGTCACCACAGGTTTAACCCAGTGAGACAACCTTGGGAGAGCAGAGGGTGGAGAGAGATCCCAAGTTCACAGGGCCGTGAGACTTGGAGGTGATTTAGTTAGAAGGTTCACAAGTGACCACCCCAGAGCAGAGCAACTGGCAGACCCCAGGACATCCCCCATCCTTAAATGGAGTGGCCCACATCATCAAGCTGGGGTGTGGGAGAAGAGGACGGTTACTGTGTGACACAGAACTTCCACGACAAGGTTAGAGTATAACTGTGTCATTCCCTCATCAGCCCAAGTAGCAGGACCCCACTCTGGTCCTCCCCTCAGGCACCGTCCCAGGGGCACACTCCCCCCTCCTGCCCTCTGGAGCACACCTCCCCTCCCCTTGGGCACCGTCGTGGGGGTGCACCCCCCTCCTGCCCCCAGGGGCGCACCTCCCCCTCCCCTTGGGCACCGTCCCAGGGATGCACCCCCCCTCCCCTTGGGCACCGTCCCGGGGGTGCACCCGGCCCCCCCGCCCCTGGGGACATTCAGGGATGGCAACAAATGCCAGCGTTGCAAACGACTGCTGAATGATGAGTTCTCTCACCTTTAAAGAAAACGAACTTGCCGTCTGATCTCTCGTAGGCAGCGTCGATCCTGGTGGGGAGCCCTTTCCAGAACTGGTCGATCTGCATGGGGTACCCCTCCTGGACACGGTTATTGCGCAGGCGCCAGAACCAGCGATCCTGTAACAACAGCCACCGGTGACTGGTATGTCAAGCTGCTGCCTGCTGACCTCTGTGTTTGTAACGTTGCTGCAACCTCCCAACCTGTGACTCTGCTTTCTACAGAATATTCGTCAGGTCACCGTTCGAACACCCTCAGGTCACACTGCCCTCTGCACTGGTCTCATTCACTTCCCTGACCATTCTTCACTCCCTCAGATCCACTGCCATAGAACTGTACAACAGGTACAGGCTCTTCGGCCCACCATAACTGTGCCAACCATGATCCAAATTAAACCAAATCCATCAGCCTGTACACAGTCCATACCCTTACTACCCCCTGCCTGTTCATGCATCTAAATGGCTTTTAAATGCTGCTGTTGTATCTGCTTCCACCACCTCCCCAGGCAGCCACCACTCTCTGTGCAAAAAAACCTTGCTTCAAATCTCCTTTAAACTTTCCCCGTCTCACCTTAAACCTATGTCCTCTACTATTTGACATCTCTCCACCTGGGGAAAAGACTGACTACTCTATCTGTGCCTCTCATAATTTTATAAACTTCTACCAGGTCTCCCCTCAGCCTCTGTTGCTCCAGAGAAAACAATCCAAATTTGTCCAACCTCTCCTTATAGCTCGTACCCTCTAATTCAGGCAGCATCCTGGCAAACCTCTGCTGCACCCTCTCCAAAGCCTCCACATCCTTCCTGTAACGGGACAACCAGAACTGCACACAATACTCCAAATGTGGCCTCACCGAAGTTTCAACACGAGTTCCCAACTTTCATACTCAACGCCCTGACCTACGAAGGCACGCCTGCCATAGACCTTCTTTACCACCCTATCTACTTGTGATGCCACTTTCAAGGAGCTCTGGACTTGGACCCCAAGGTCCCTCAGTACATCAATGTTCCTCATGGTCCTGCCTTAACTGTGTACATTCTCCTTATCATTTGACCTTCCAAAGTGCAACACCTCACACTTGTCCATTTCGCTACCCAAATACTCAGCTAATCTTTATCCTGCTGTATGCTTTGATGAACTTCCTCACTGTCCACAACTCCACCAATTTTTGTGTCCAGCTGATAAATCTACTCTGACACAGCATCACTAGCTGAGTGAGCAGACCACATGGGGTAATCTTGGGTGTTGCTGAATGTGCAGAGCATGAGTGCCAAGAGGAAGGTCATTCAGAGAAATGCTGACTGTAAGTAATGTGCTGGAATAGCATGACGTTTAAAACCTGCAGGATGCCATAGTCAGGACCCCAAGTTAGAATGCAGGGCTGTCGCTGGAAGCAGACAGTAGCCTGGAATAGAAGTGTACATTGAACCCAGCAGAAACATGATGATGAAACAAATTGGACCAGAACATAGATTAAGAGATTGAGGGAATAGAGAATGGTTTCAAAAATACAAGGCCCATCTTCACAAAAATAAGCAACACCTGAAATTAACAAATCTTACAGATTTGAGTCATCCGTCAGAGGAAACTTTACCCCTTTATCTACATGCCAAGACTTGTAAGAATTTCAAATGTTTCAATTAAATCATCTCAGAACAAGAGTGCAGGACCCGTTTCCTTAACCTCTCCTCACAGGAGGGACATCCCTGCCTCTGTCCCAGGAATCAGTCTTGTGAACCTTTGCTGTATCCAAGTCTATCCCAAGCATATTTCATCAATTCTTTCCTGCTTTTATACTCCGTACCCCTTGCAACATAGGACATTTCATCGTAATTGTACCTGTGGCCAACCTTTGTGGTCTGTGCAGTAGGACCCCAGATTCCTTCCAAAGTGGATAACCTCACACTTTCACCCACTATACTCCACCTGGCACCTTCTTGTTCAATTACTTAAGCCATCGATATCCCTTCGATCGATATCCCTGCTACCCCACTTACTGAATGGTCCATGAAACCCATGGACATTGCCTCTTTATTCCTTTTTTCTTTGCACCATTTATTTTTGTAGTTTATAGTAATTTTATATCTTTGCCCTGTGCTGTTGCTGCTGCAAAACAACGAATTTCACGACGTACAAATCAGTGATAATGAACCTGATTCTGATCTTCACCAATTCTGGCATCGGTGCATTTGGTCTCTTCATTCAAGTCACTGACAAAGATTGTACCTAGTTGATACCCCAGTACTGATCTCTGTGGCACCCACTAATTACTGATTCCCAACTGGATAATTAACAGAAAACAATCTCCTATTCATGCCAGTATATTACAGAGCTCTACACACTTATGCAGCAATCTTTTTATGAGGCAACTT
>JARFYF010000036.1:44226582-44237622 GCA_030265395.1 Rhina ancylostomus
CATGATTGACCCTTACTGACTCAATAAAAAAAACTTGCGATCCTCCTGACCTCTTTGGCCTTGTCTTTAATTCTAAATTAGTACCGAAATAACTAGTTTCTAGAACAACAAGATTGGTTATTTGATGTTAACTATTGTATCATTCATTTCATGTTAATTGAGGAATATCAGGTGCTATAAGAAAGGTGCTTTTGTTATCAGACAAAATATTAAATGAAAATATTTAGGCAGTGGTTGAAGCAGTAAAGGCAGTAGTGTTTTCTCAGTTCAGTTTCTGTGTTTGCTCTGTTAATTGGTTATTCTTTCAAAGAGCAGACATAGAACTATATATTTAGTCCCAGCTGCCAACCTAACTTAAACCCTTCCCAACAGTTCCAGCAAATCAGAAAGAGATGATGTTGGTCCTGCCTCTGTTGAGGTGCAACCTGTCTGGGCTACGTAGGTCCTACCTTGCCAGACTGGCAACAATGCACCAAGGATCTACACCTCTCCTTCCAACCAGTTGTCTTCTTATTGCTATATATGCTGGTGCATAGTACGAAGAGTCATGCAGTCTTATTTCTTATCTCATTCCTAACTCCTTAAAAGCTTCCTGCAGACCTTCATCCTTTATCTACCAATTTTGTTTGTATTGATTGTGAACCATAATCTGGTTGATCTGTCTCCTGTTCCAAAATTCCAAAAAAGGGAGGCAACGTAACATTCTGGAATTATATCTGTGACTAGAAATGGTTGTTTGCTCCCCAAACTATGGAATGCCCAAGAACTATCACTCCCTTGAATATTCTCCTCCCTCCCTGTACAACCTATGTTGTTAAAGTTTTGGCTGTGGGCACACTCCCCAGGGGAGCCCTCTACTCTGACAAAATACTCTCGAGGATCTGGTGAACCACCTTCCTGCTCTATTTTGTCTGTCTGGCAGTCACGCGTTCCCTCTGTCTCCAAGGTCATGTGATATGAGACAACCACTTCCTGAAATGTTTAATGGCTGAAATACTCAGCTTGGTGGGTGCACTGCAGTAATATCACCTGGACCTGAACCTGGTTCTGGAATTCCTTCAGGGATGATATTTCCTGCACGTGCGGTTGTTGAGGAGTGTGGAAATTAGGTACCAGAACAGCACTTCCCCAACTCGCTGCACTGAAATCATTTACTCACAATTGTCCAGTTTTACTGAAGCAATACTCCACAGAACTGGTCTCCATGCTCCTTACTGCATATGTTAGCAAAACCCTTCTAAAGTTATTCTAGCTGAAGTTCCTGAGAACTGAGTCAGTCTCTGCTGATAGTAATTATCTGGTATCCAGGTCTCCCTAACCACCTAATTGTGCAACTGCCACCAGTAAGCAACATACTTATCTCTAATTTATAGTTTCTTTCACATGCTTAATCAATGTCAAAATTAAGTTATGTGTTAAATACTAGTTGGAAAACCTAACAATAGAAAGAGATCAACCGCTAAAAATCTTCAAAATCCAGTGTCACACATGTGGAACTTAAAACTTGGATGCTGGTCAAGCTGCTCTGTCCTATGAAACTGTACTTAGCTAAGCAAGTGGAAGGCATCCTGTCATACTCCTGACTCATATTTGTGAAGTCAGTATGTGAGTCCTTTGACACAGGGTACCCAGCCTCTCTTGTAGCTATAATATTTATGTGGCTGGTTCAGTTGGGTTTCTGGTCAATGGTGATGGTGGGAAACTGAGTGATAGTTATGCCATTGTATATCCCAAGTAAATGGTAAGACTCACCCTTGTTGAAGATGTTTACCACCTGGCACAAATCTTGCGTACCACTTACCCGCCTGTGCTGAACGTTGTGCAGATCTTGCTGCATGCAGACATGAAATGCTTCATTTCATGAGTTGCAGTTGGAATTGGACATTGCCCAAACATAAGTAAAAATTGTCATTCTGACAATGGAAGAAGGTCATCGATGGAGGAGTTGAAGATAGTTGGGCGTAGGATACTGTCTCAGGATGCAACCCTAAAGCTGAATAGTAGCAATTCTGCAACATTTAGAGGTAGTCAGATCATGGTCCAGAGAACAATAATGCATTGTCAGAGACTGACATGGAAATAAATATAACCAGGGAGAATTATTTCTATTTGATTTTTGTTTAAATAGCATGCCATGGACATATTGGGCTTCGGTGTGGATGAGAAGTATGGCTGCTACAAGATAGTGGGAGCGATCATGCACTTCGGAAATATGAAGTTCAAACAGAAACAACGGGAGGAGCAGGCTGAACCAGATGGAACTGAAAGTAAGGCCAATGGCTTCTCTCATAGATACAGAGTAAAGTTCTATCTGCTGGAACCTGGCACAAACTCATGCCCTGCTTGCTGGTGCTCCAGCGGCAATGAATTGTTCTTTGCTTGGTATGGGGAAGTGAGTTATGCAGGCCGGGGTCAATGGTGCAGTTCAGGGGTATATCCTGGACAGTATGGTAAGTGCATGCCATGCTGGGACAGGTAGCTTCTGTTCCATCCTTAGGACAGACCATCCAGATGCTACAGCCTCCCTCATCACCTCCTGTTAGAGGTGCCAGAAGCTGCTGTCTACCAGCTGTCCCTAATCCAATGTACTTGCTGTGCTGGCCAGGATACAGGCCTGCACTGGCCAACACCCACCCCAAGGGAGTCTCTCCACATCAGGTTGTGGGTGATACATTGCTGCAGGAATGCCATTAGGGAAGGCGAGGGTTAACACCTAGTTCCTGACACGAAGTTTGCTGGCACAGCAGAATGCAGCAACAGAAAAGGCATGGGTTAATGCCAGTCTTCCAGCACAGCAGCATTGTCAGTAGTGCATCATTCCATATACAGTGACTCCTTTTAGCTCTAATTTAATTAACACCTTTGTTCCTGGGTCCCTAACCCTAAGTGTTAAGCAAGATACCATTGTACATTGGAGTACCAGAATGGAGAGTTGGGCAGAACAGCCTTGTGGAACACATTTTTTAAGCTGGTTCATGGAATCGCAGGCTGACCATCATTTCTAGGGCCTAGATGAGTCTGTGTGCCATGTGTTCATAGAATGTGGGAGGCTGAAGGGGCTGCTTCTCGGGTTTTTATTGCACTTCAGCCACATACTCCTGATCTTTGCCCACCTGGGGAGGGGGTGGTAGGAGGCAAGGTTGTCAGTGGCCACCTCATTGGTTTCCTCCTGGGACTGGCCATTCATAGATAAAGGCAGCAGGCTATTGAGTGAGTCCATCTATGCTGACTACCCCTCTTCTGATGTTATATTTATTCCTGGGTACTCCTGGGCAGAAAGCACACTATGTCCACTGGCTTGCTTTAGGCCTTTTGAGATGTGAACACTGTGGATTGCTTCCTGAACACAGAGGAAAACATTTTAATTCGAGAATTTTGATGTGATACCTTATTAAGTTATTTTAAAAGAAAAAGGGTTAGATACAGAAAAGAGCTTCCTTTACATTGCCTGTCACACACTCCCAGGGGCTGGTCTATTTTACTGCCTACTTTTTAACTTCACAGCAGAGTTTAGCCAAGCACTAGGGTTAGGTGCAGTGTTGCTGAGACAGATTATTAAATGTTCATTGGCCACAGCTGAGTCAGAAAGTCATAGAGTCATACAGCATAGAAATAGCCTCTTTAGTCCACAGTGTACCTGTCAACCATTAATTATTCATATACACCAATCCCATTTACCAGCACTTGCTTTATAGCCTTCTGTATCTCGGCAATTCAAATCCTTGTCTTAATACTCTTAAATGCTTAAATGTTATGAGAGTATTTTCTTCCACCTACCACTCAGGTAGTGCATTCCAGATTCCAACCAGTCATAGGCTGCTTGGAATACAGTGCAGAAATGGGCCCTTTCGGCCCACCTTGTCCATGCCAACCATGATGCCTATCTATGCTAATCCCATTTGCTTGCATTAGGCCAAATCCCTCTATGTCATTCCTATCCTAGTTCCTGTCCAACTGCCTTGTAATCGTATCTGCCTTCCCTGCCTCCTCTGCAGCTCGTTCCAAAAGTTCACCACCCTCTGTGTGGGAAAACTTACCCCTCAGATCTCCTTTACAATTTTCCCCTCTCAACTTAGACCTGTGCCCTCTAGTTCTAGACTACCCTGCCCTGGAAAAAAAGATTATGACTATCTACTCTATCTATGTCCCTCATAATTTTATAAAACTTGATAGGGTCACCCCTCAGCCTGCTACATTCCATTGAGAATAAACCCAGCTACCCAATTGCTCCATATAACTACAGCCCACCATTCCAGACAACACCCTGGTGAATCTCTTCTACGTTCTTTCTGTAGCTACTGCATCCTTCCTGTATGGCAACCACAACTATACACAATACTGCAAGTGTGGTCTAACCAATATTTTGTACAGCTGCAACATGTCATCCCAACTCTTATATTCAATGCCTTAGGCTATGACCACAAGCATACCCAGTACCTTTTTCATTAGAGATACAAGAGGCTGCAATTGCTGGGAGCTGGAGCAAAAAATAAACAACTTGTCCTGATGCAGGATCTTGACCTGAAACATTGGCCATCCCTTTGCCTTCACAGATGCTGTTTGACCCACTGAGTTCCTGCAGCAGCTTGTTTTGTTGCTATATTTTTCACTACTCTATCCAACTGTGTTGCCATTTCAGAGACCTATGGACTTGCAACCCAAGGTCTTTCTGTATATCATCGCTGCTATTGTCCTTGCCATTTACCTCATACTTATCTGGATTAAATTCCATCTGCCACCAGTCTGCCCACCTTTCCATGTCAAAGTAGGGAGAACAAAGCTATGAAGAAGCATACAGCATGCTTGCCTTCGTCAGTCATGACTCTGAGTACAAGAGTTGGGATGTCATATTACAGTTGTACAAAATGTTGGTTACACCACAGTTGCAGTATTGTGTGCAGTTCTGGTTGCCACACTGTAGAAAGGATGCAATTCAGCTAGAGAGAGTGCATGAAGGTTCACAGGGATGTTGCCTGGAATGGAGGGCTTGAGTTATAAGGAGAGACTGGATAGGTTAGGGCTGTTTTCCCTTGAGCAAAGGAGTCTGAGGGGTGATTTTATAGAGGCTTATAAAATCATCATGGGGAAAAAATATGGCAGATAGTCATAGTCATTTTCCCAGGGTAGGGGAGCATAAGATTAGAGGGCATAGGTTTCAGATAAGAGGGGGAAGATTTAAAGGGGACCTGAGGGGCAAATTTTTCATACAAGAGTGTGGTGAATATATGGAATGAGCTGCCATGGTCTAAAGTGTTAGAGGTGGGTGTAATTAGAACATTAAAAGACATTTGGATAAGTTCTTAGACAGGAAGGGTTTAGAGGGATATGGGCCAAATGCAGGCAAATGGGACTAGCTCAGGAAGGCACCTTGGTTGGCATGGAGGAGTTGGGTCAAAAGACCTGTATCTGTGATGTTTAACTCTATGACTAGATAGGGTAGATTTGAGAAACTTAGCAGAGGAGTCTATGATGAGAGGGCATACATTTAAGGTAAGCCATAGGAGATTTAGAGCACATCCAGGAAAGAAATTTTATTCAGAGAATGGTTGAAATCTGGAATGAGCTGCTTTGGAAAGTGGTGGAGTCAGGCACTTTCACAACATTTAAGTAATCTTTAAATGTCTATGACTCTCTGTCGTTCTGCAGTTCTGAGTAATTTCATCATTCATTCTTAGAGCCTATTCAATCTCTTGTCTGTGCTCACTGAGCTATTTATTCTTTTGGCTTGAAGAAGCCAGCTTTGAACTCGTTTTGTTCTTGGTGGTCTGATTCTTCTCAAGGTAACTTGGTCCTTCATATTGTAGATGCAGACAAAGCTGCATACCTGATGGGGCTCAGTTCTGCCGACCTCTTGAAAGGTCTCGTCCACCCACGGGTCAGAGTAGGAAATGAATACGTGACAAAGGGACAGACTGTTGCTCAGGTACTACAGCATGATGCATTTGGTTCAAAATTATTTGTGTGGATCCTTGTGTTGGTGAGTGGGCATGAGAATATGTGGTGTGAACATGTGGAGGTGTGAATTAGTGGAGGTGTGAATTGAGTGTGAATCTGAATAATTCTTCCACATCAAATTCCCCATCATGTGCACCCAATATTTTCTTAACAACTGATTTAAGGTCGATCTGATCCAATGGTGCTCCATGTCTTTGACTCAACAAATTTTATTGATCAACCAAAAACAATGAGAAAATCTCACAATCAGGAACTGAAGTTTGTTTGGCCAAGCACTTAGAGTATGGGTGTTTAGATCAGGGCATTCCAAAGCCTGGACTTTTAGCTCTCTGCGTGCATTTTCAGTGCTGACCACACCCGTTACATGATTATTGCAGCCTGAAGTCTCTGCTCCTATTTCTTCATCTGGAATGTTGCAGATCAGGCTCGAATATCAGATCTAATAATTTGCACCAATTGACTACTCTTTCTGGAGCCCTAATGCTGCTTAGGCACTTCAGAGCATCTCACTGGCCTCTGCTCCTGATTCCACAGATGACTGGGCACCTGGCAGTGGGCTTGGGGTATCTGATAGTGGGCTTAGGTTGTTGGGGTTCAGCACAGTACAGGACGGCAAGAAACTGATTCCCCTTCACACAATAATGAAAAATGTTTGAGAGCTCTTGGTCAGGGCTCATCAGGGGAGCCACTATCAAGCACCTCAAGATGGTTTAGCATACTAGAGTCTTGGCAGAAGGCAGACAGAGATACAAACTTCCAGCATAGGAAATCCCTCTCTGTCTATGGTTCACACAAAGATCAGGAACCATGTTTTTGTTTCATTATTTCTTGGCATGTGAGTATGATTTAGATTAATTGTCCATCTCCAAACCTTCTTTAGATTGGGGCAGAGTCATACAGTTGTACTGCACAGAAATGGACCCTTCAGTCCACTGTGTTCATGCCAAGCTTTTTGTCTATCTACACTGGGTACAGGGCTTACCCCTGAAATCCTTAGATTCCTTGGTGGAAGTGCTTCCACAACACAATTAGATTTGTGAGTATTTGGATCCTAACACAGTTTACACCCTGAGTTTTGACTTCTGACCAACTTATAGAGCAAACAGATGTGGGAGAAAATCTAATGCTTCAAAAGCTATAAAAAAGGTGAGTGTGACTGGAGGGATAGACATGAATGTCTCTTGGTCCTCACTCCTAATCTCTCCTTATGAGGTTCACTATTATTTGTTCGATAATGCTCTTGGGGTGTTTTGCTAAGTTACATAAGGTTATGTTGTTGTCAAAGGGGCAGTAATGCAGGGGTTGCTGGAACACATCATGGTTATTATTGATCCTTGGTAGAAAACTTTTCAGCATATGTGAAATGATATTTTATCTCCTCCAGGTTCTCTATGCCGTAGGGGCACTGGCAAAGGCTACTTACGATCGTATGTTTAAGTGGCTAGTTCAACGCATCAATAAAACTTTGGACACAAAGTTATCAAGGCAGTTCTTCATTGGAGTCCTGGACATTGCAGGCTTTGAAATATTTGATGTAAGATTTTCTATATGCAACCACTTGAGAGGTAACCTGATAGAAAGTTTCATGGCACCAGGTGCAGAGTCCACAGATTGTGATTATATAGCAGATCTGACCCACAGCAAGTGCTGTTCTTATGCTGAAGAAAGATTTTGAAATGACCTCAGCAAAACTGTTCTCGAGCTTCAAGGAGTTGGTCACAGTCTAAAAATCTATCAGCACAGATAAACTAGAGAGACTATCTTCAGTGTTGCAAACTGTGTGCAAATCTACCAGGTGGTGGTGAGTTGCTGAGGGGTGGGAAAGAACCAGGGGAAGAAAAGAATCACGAGGATATTTGAAGCTGAATGTATCAGATTTGGGTGGGGGAAATTGGGGGCAGGGACATGGGTCGGGGAAGTTCGGGGTCCTTGTTGTTGGCGTGCCCAGGAGATAAACAATGGATAAATCCCTGGCTTGTTTTGACCTCCTTCACCTGATAACCTGGATTAAGCAGAGGGTTGAACTTCTCACACTGAGAATGCACCTAACTGCACAGGACACACAGTTTATGCTGAAAACTGTTTACACCAGAAAATATTGCTCACCCTTACTGTATTTGAGTTCATCAATCACATAGACTGCATACTTCATTAACTATAACACTCTCTTTTCTCCCCCCATCTTCCCTTTCTCTCCTCACTCTCTTTCCCCGGTCTTCTTCTCTTGCTGTTTGTTTTCCTCCTATGTTCTCCTTTCCAATCTTTCTTTCCCCTTTGTCCACACTCCTCTCCCTTCACTAATCTCCCTTCCACTCCCTGCAACTGCCTGTTTTCTCTTTCTCTTTGTCTCCCTCCTGTCTTCCTTCCCTCTACCACCTTCCTGTTTCTCTGCTTCCCACTCTTGTCTGGCTTTTCCTCCCTCTCTCTTCTCAACACCTCACCCCTCCTCCAATCCTTTCTCTCTCCTTCACCTCATTCTTTCCTTTTTTTCCCGATCCTTTCTATTTCTCCCTATCTATTTTCCCTCTCTCTCCTTCATGTTTTTTAAACCCCTTTCCTCCCCCTCTCTATTTCTTTGGACCTACAGTTTAACAGCTTTGAGCAACTCTGCATCAACTTCACCAACGAAAAGCTGCAACAGTTTTTCAATCATCACATGTTTGTGCTGGAGCAGGAGGAGTACAAGAGGGAGGGTATCGACTGGGTCTTCATTGACTTTGGTCTGGATCTGCAGGCTTGTATTGATCTTATTGAAAAGGTATAAACTTGCACAAACCATTTATCTCCTTTAAGTATAAAATATGTGCTTGATGTTAGGGAAAAGATCAGTAGGCATTCATATTTTTGTAACACTTGACAATTTGTTCTAATTTACTGATATCTTAATAGGTTTCATCCTTGCAACCTAACATACTAAATCCATAAGGGGCAGAGAGTGTTCTAAGTGTTCTGTTCCCTCCAAGGTTATGCCCCATCTTGTCTCTGAAACCTCTAGTCCTACAGCCCTCTGAGATCTCAGTGCTACTCCAATTCTGATTCCTTGCGCAATGTTGATTTTAATTACTCATCCCTTTTCAGTGCTTTCAGTGCTAACCCTCAAGGCTCAGGAATCCCCTCCTGGAACCCTTTCACTGTTTTTCAGCTCTTTCCTCCTTAAGGATGTTCCCTATAATATACTGTGTAGTTTACTGTCTTCTGAATGCAGTGTCTGTGGGTGTGGACTTTGATGACCAAGGCAATCTTTCATTTTCATTTTAAAAATGTGATGAAAACATTTTAATTTTACCTTTAAATTTTCTCTTAACCTTGTAGTAATAATATAAAGTAGCTTTTATTCCCTGAGGGAATTGGGTAACCAGCTAGAACTGATTAATTGAAGTCAGGTGACTTAGTTGGCATTACCTGGGAATATAAATCTATGGTCCCAACAAAAACCAACATCATATTTTTTGCTCAGCAATCCTGAGTGCAGCAATTGTGAAATGTCGACTTTGAAAAAGACACTTCTGTGAGGTAAGGGTGATGGTGACAGAATTAAATAAAGTGATTAAACTAGAAAAAAAATGTTTATTTACTGACATGGCAAGGCAGGGTGAAGTCTCACAATGTGTGGAGTTAGTAGAAATCATCGAGATCCATGGTGTGTGCAAATGCACTGATGTCTACACCTTAATCAACTTCTGCTCAGAATTGGTACACTGGAGTCTGAAATTTGGAGAATGCAATGCATAAGGAAGAGGGAAAATTACCTGAACACTTTGTTCTAGATTTAATACTGTTCAATTTGTCAGTCAAGAGGGCAGGACTGTGTGACGACAACTAAGCAGGTGTGGGAATTCAAATGATAATATTGGAGAAGTCTGTAGTCTAAGAAGTAGATGTACTATTGTATGTTCTAAGTCTCAATTCTTGCACCTGTCCAACAGGTAAAAGGTTCTTGCAGTCTTTGTGGCTGTGATCAGTTTGCTCAACTGCAAGGTGGTTGAGCAGTCTGATTACACCACCATTTTATAGAAGGCTGTTCAAGCTGGGAGGCGGTGAAAGGAATCGATGGGTATGGGGCATTATAATTAGGGGGATAGATTTGTTCAATACAGCTATGTGAGTAAGTCCTGAAGGCTGTGTTGCTACCCAGCGTTGGCATTAAGGATGTCTCCTTGGAGCTGGAGAGGGAATTTGGTATGGAAGGAGAAAGATCCAATTGTTGTAGTGCATGTGGGAATCGATGAAATAGGACTAGCAAGAACATTGTGCTGATGGAATATGAGCATCTATGGTCCAAATTAAAAACTAAAACCACGAAAGTGATCATTTCTAGATTATTATCTGAGCCAAGTGCAAATTGGCATAGGATATACAAGATCAGTAAAAGCTGAAAAACTTGGCAGGTCAACCAGCAACTATGGAAAGAGAAACAATTAAAGTTTCATGGCTGAAGAGACCTTCATTGCTTCATGATGGGTCCTTGACCTGAAATGTTAATTATCTCTGGGCTTGTCAGAGAGAACATTACAGGGAAATATGTGGGGAATGGGGTTGATAGGATTACTCTGAGAGCAAACATGGACAATGGACAGAATGGTCTCCTTCTGTGTCATAGGAAATGATATAAAGAAGTTAAAGATCGTATTAGATCAAAGGAAAGAAACAGTAATCCAGAGGATTTGGAAAATTTCAGAATTTGAAATATCAAGGCATTGACGAGGAAAGGAAAAGTAGAATACAAGAGCAGTCTAGTGAGAACCAAATTGTCAAAGCTTCTATAGATGTAAAAACAAAAGGAATAGATTACACAAGTTAAATGTGAATCACTTATCAATTGAAATGTATATTGGGGAATAAGGAAATGACACGCAGTGTCAGAGACCAATGTTCACAGATATATCTAACCCTTCCCTCCCACATCACCCTCCATTTCTCTATCATTCATGTGGCTATCTAAGAGTGTCTTAAATGTCCCTACTGTATCTGCCCCCACAACCTTTGCTGTCAGTGCATTCCACGCACCCACCACTCTCTGTGTTTACAAAGAAAACTGAACCCTGACATCCCCCTTATATCTTCCTCCAATCACTTTAAAATTAT
>JARFYF010000036.1:44318361-44329107 GCA_030265395.1 Rhina ancylostomus
AAACCACTGAAATAGAACATGACAAAAGTGTGTCATACATATATATTAATGCACAATAAAATGTAGCTTCATTGCAAGAAATCAAAAAAATAATTGGTTTCTGACCATCCAACTTCAAATTCAGGGAATTTGTGAGTTTCAAGGTAATCAATCTTTTTTGCTGTATTCTTATAGAACCATATTTAGTTCAAAAGATCTAAAGTATAACAAAACTAAGCCCAAAGAGTTGCACTGTGATCTCTTGCAATAAAGGGATCTAGTGAAGGCAAATGAATCATCACAAATTGGTTTGTATTTCTCCAGGTTCAGTTAAGGTTAACTGAAGGTCTTCTAAAAGATGGTCAAAAGGCAATTTGAATGAATTTTCTCAGATTTTGTAAGAAACTGAAAGGGCAGAGAGAAACTTTTCCCCAGTGATGGAAGAACCTTAAATAAAAAAATCTTAAAACATTCAAGATGAAATTAATTAACTCATTCATTCATGGAAACAGACTCTTGGATCCAGCAGGACAGCCCTAATCATTGGGCACCTATTTACATAAATCCTATACCAATCCCATTTTTATTCTGCCCACATTTCCACCAGTTTCTCCCAGATTCCACCACTTACCTAGATAGCTAGGGGCAATTTATAGTTTCTAATTAACTTACCAACCCACACATTTTGGAGGTGCGCGAGGAAACTGGAGCATTCAGGGAAAACCCACAGTCACAGGGAGAACATGCAAGCTCCACACAGACAGCACTGGAGGTTAGGATTGAAACAGTCATTGGAACTGTGAAGCAACAGCTTCCACAGCGGCCACTCAACTGATTCACCTTATCCACATTACCATCTAAACTACTGCCCTTGGAAGGCAGAGAGATTATTCAGTGAATTTCAACAGTTTTTAAACTTCACAGTTTGAAACATTTAATAAGGCTGTAATGCGAACTAAAAGGATTCAAAGATTATACAAACTCTATTCTGATGATAAATTAATAAAAGCCAAGATCCAGTCCCTTTATGCAATCAGTTTGAAATACAATAGGAAACTGATATTCTTTCAAATGTGATATTATGTCACCAAAAATTCTTGTTCATTCTCTAAACCTTACATTGTTCCAGTTATAGGGACTCATTGTGATAAGAGAATAATCCTTTATTAATGAATTCCAGTTGAAAGGTATTTTGACCTCCTTATGATCTATGAAGAAATGAATTCAACTGAACTTTCAGATTATGAAATTAAGGTAAAGGTTGGTGCTTAAAAAGGCAGCAGAGACTTATTTGACAAGTGTTGCATAATGTGTGGCTGAGGCTTGCAAGACAGACATCTGGAGGAAGACAAACATCTTTCTCCTTTAAGATCCAAGCAAAGAGACAGCAATTAATAAAAGCTACCATTCATCGTTGTGGTGCTTGTTATCAAAGCAAAATCATTTCAAAGTTTTTAAAAAAGGAAATTTTACCTAAGTGAGGGAGTTAAAAAATTTCAGTAAAAAAATGCAAGCCGAGGTTAAAACAATAGCTACAAAATTCCTTTCAGATTAAGGAAGAGATTTCAGTGAGGTGTCGACTAAATTTGTCGTTGCTCGAGTTGACTGTAGCATCCACACATATCACTCTGCTCAAATACACAAAAATATTGTAAAATCCATGCATGTAGCTTTGCTCATGATCCGATAGTGTGACATAACAATCCAGCCCAAAGATTATAGGCTCAAGTTGTGAGAGCTGGTGCTTGGAGAGATTCATTCCCACGCAGAAGTATTATTTGTTTTTTAATTAATTAAAACAGCTCACTGGCAATAAGCTACTTGTGAAACTGAGACCATTTTTCTAGCTATAGAATTGTAATCTCAGCGAGGCAGAGGAGTTGGACTGACTTGGTCATCACCACCAACTGCACACAGCTCAATCTTTCACTACCAGGTGGTGCAAACCTGGTGCCAACCAGTCTGCACTGTGTACAAGCTATCCTGTAAAAGTAATTAACAGCCTGGTCCTGGATTTTGTACAAAAGCCCTTCTACTGCACTTCAAGGAATCTTAAACCATCTGGGAAATCTTAAGGGTTCCAACTACCTTTTTAACTAGACTGTGTGACTATCAACATAGAAAGACAGAACACAAAGTGCCTTCATTCTTTCGCAATACAATTAAGAACCACCCCAGGTTAACCTGACAATCAAACCCTGTCAAGCAATTGGATAGAGTCCCTCCGAACTTAAGACCTCAAGTTAACCAAACCCTTGGACAAATATCTCTTCCACCTTCTCTGAAAATTAAAACTAACTTGTTTCTCTTCACATTTCCCATGAAGGGTCTTTGATCTGAAATGGTAAATGTTTCAATTTTCACAGATGCTGCCTGACCTGCTGAATGTTTCCAGCATTTTTCTTTTTATTTCAGATTGTGTACAGACCAGCTCAGCAAGAGATCAGAATACAAGGTTTGGTTTGGGATTCTAAAAATATGCAAGTAGAAAACACAAAGCAGATCAACTACACAATGAAGCACAAGGCTCACCAGTATGGACAACATGTAGGCTTATTAATTGGCAAAATATTTCAAATAGGATTTGCAGTTTTGGCCCAGGAAAGAGATGAGACTACCTACAGCAACTTTAGTCCTCTGATCAGATTTACTGGGTGCACTGATATCAATGCAGAAGGGATAATCAGACAAGCCAGTACACAAACATTGTGCGTCCTCATACTGTGGATGGTCTTTATTTATCAACTCGTACAGCTCTATCACCATTGACAGATCTGCAGCCACCCGAACTTTCACTTTGTAAGATCTTAATACTCTCCCAGACCCAAGACATTTGGAAAAAATCTGCTCTTCCAAAGTGCATGAATAGAGAATAAACAATTTGCACCTTTATACACTTGACTGAAATCATCGTGACATTGAATTTTTTGTTTAATGTCACAGGTCAACTTTTCAACCCAGTAATTTCTCCACAGTTTAAGCTGCACTAACTCAGGCCAATTAATCATTATGTTAAACATACACACAGCTCACTGATCTAGTGGTTTACACAGCATGTTTGCACAAATCAGCATTCCATTAACGGATGACCATCCTGTTGTTCAGGAAGTTTACCCTGTGATTAGCTGAACCACACAGACCAGGACTAGCATGGCAATAAACTCAATCAGCTGATTATAGCCAGAGTTGCCCTAGCATTGTGTGTAGGAAGAGGAGAAATGGCTAGGGTAATGAGTCCTGATCAGTATTTAATGCTTCTAGCTGCAAGTTCAAGAACAGAACTTGATTCGACTTTAATGTCCACTCCTATATAATTCAATTGACTGCTGAAACTCATTTTGAAATTTCAAGCACGGGCAATGTACTCAAGGGTGACCAGCACCCATGGAACTGAACCCAGTAAGGGATCACCACCTTTGGGAAGGAAGTTGGCAAGAGAAAAAAAATAGATGATATATGAAAACTAAAGGTCTTGTGCACATTACCTTTAGAAAATTAAACTAACCCAGACTTGCTTTTCAAAAAGCTACAAGGGCATTCAATGGACTGTACGCCAAAATCTGGGTGTAATTAGTACACTATATATTATAAACTATGAGGATTTAATAAGCTGCACATGTAAGATTCAAGCTGATTCAAATACTCGAGGAGAAACAGATCATTCAAATTCTGCTAACAGTAACTCAGTTTTAACAAAGTAGTTAAAATGTTACTGTGAATGTAATAATAACCATAAACTCGCAGGAGTTTCACACTGAAAGTTGTTCTGTTGGCCACTTGCATCTTAACATAACTAGGAAGATACCAAGTGACACACACTTAATTTTTAAAATACCAAATCAGTATGGGATATTAAAAAAAATCTGATCGTAAAAGTGCTCCTCCTTTATACCTTTAGCCCCAGGCAGTACTGGTTTGCAGGCAGCTTTGACTCTTATATCCAGTGACAGAACATTTCTAACCTTCCCACAACCCCCCCAGCCAATAATATATGGGTTCAGAAGCCCAGAGGATAGTAATCAAAGACAAAAGGCATCAGTCCATGGTTAAAATAAAAGTATTTGCACTAATCAACCACCAACTCTTCCACAACTCCCAGTGTGGCTGTGAATAAACATCAGTCACCACAGCCTGAATTCCATCGTTTTGGGCTGAATCTGCAGCTGTACAAAGCATTAGTCCAGTTGGTCTAAAAGGTGAACACTAGTCTTCACTGAAGTCTTTATCAACGCTCATGTACGCTTTATCGATGTAGCTAATGATTGCACAAGGGGCTGTCTGGTCTGGGCAAAGCAGCAGCGAGACTGTCTCTTTCCAGTAACTGAAATTAATGCAGGAGCTCTGTGGGAGAAACAGGATGAAGTTCAACATTTTATCTAAAATAATAAGTCATTAAGACACTTAAAACAGAAGCTCAGCATAGAAAGGACCTCCTATTCTAGTCCCTCAGTCAAAAAAGCAGCAATTGATGTTGGGTAGGACCCAGGTTTCTGGAGGTCATACAGCACCTCAACCAATTGACCACTCCTTCATGAGCCAGGTGCAGAGGAATGACAATTGCTTTGGCGCAGGTGGTGGCCAATTGGCCCATGGAGAGCATGCTAGCTCTTTGTAGAGCAATCCAACCAGTCCCTTCCCCAACTCTGTCCTCATAGCTCTCTCTCAACTCCCTGTCTAATTCCTTTTGGTGGTATTAGGAGAGAATTAGATGTGGGGATACAAGGAAATATGGACCCAATAAGCTGAATGGCCTCCTGTGCAAGAGCAGACGGCAAGGATCAGCAAATTATTCAAGCACACAGGCCATGAAAGCTATCCACTGACTAATCCAGTCAACATTAACACACACATAGCATGAGCTTTCATCTCAAAGAGTAAGATGGATAACTGACTCTTATTAGCTGAAATAAGTGTTCAGTGCAAAGTTGAACTTTGAATCCTTTTATACAGAATCAGAGATATAGCATGGAAACAGGCCCTTTGGTCCATCAAGTCTGTGCCCATGTCAAGCTCCTTTTTTAAAAATATTAATCCTACCCTGACCCATTTTATTCTCTTATTCCCATCAACTCAAATTCTACCATTTATCTACATATTAGGGCAATTTATGTGGACAATTAACCCACCAATCTGCACATTTTTGAGATGTGAAGCGGTCAGAGGAAACATGCAAACTCCACACAGATAGCACTGGAGACACGACTGAACCCAGGTTGCTGGATCTGAGGCAGCAGTCCTACTAGCTGTATTACTGTGCCGTCCTTCGTATAACAATCCAGGTACACCAACTCACTTGCTATCATTCCCTCCTAATCTACTGATCTCAAGGCAAAGACCAGGGATACAGAGGTTTGGATAAAGAGAAAAAAGGAAGCTTATTGCAGGCATGGAGAATGGTGGAGGCCCATCAAGAGTATTAAATAAACTGTAGGGAGACACTTAGGAAGGCAAAGAGAGATAAGCTGCCAAGGGAAGTGGTTGAGGTGGGTACAACTGCAATATTCCAGACTACTATGGAAGGTATACTATGAAAGATTGCTGCCACTCTGGCTAGATTTTAAATTCTTCTCTGGCCACAGATGACTGGAGTACAGCAAATGTGGTCTGCCTTTTCAAATATCTGCCCCATATCTTAGGAAGGATGTACTGATGTTGGAGAGGGTTCAGAGGAAATTTACAAGGATGATTCCTGGAATGAAAGGGCTTGCATATGATGAGCGTTTGTCAGCTCTTGTACTGTACTCACTGGAGTACAGAAGAATGTGAGGGGACCTCATAGAAACATTTAGAATATTGAAAGGACTGGACAAAGTAGATGTGGCTAAGCTGTTTCCCTTGGTGGATGAGTCCAGGACCAGAGGGCACAATCTTAGAATTAGAAGATACTGGTTTAAAACAGATGAGGAGAAATTTCTTTAGCCAGCGAGTAGTGAACTTATGGAATTCTTTGCCACGTACAGCAGTGGAGACCCAATCATCAAAGGTGTTTAAGGAGGAGATAGATAGGTATCTAATTAGTCAAGGTATCAAGGGATATGGGGATATGGGCAGAAATTGGAGCTAGAAAGGAATAGTTTTTTCCCTTTTTCTTTGGCAGTGATAGGTGCGCTTTTGTCTCCTCTTTGTCACTGCTCTGTTTTTCCCTCCTATATATTGGGCTTCCCCCTTTTCCTATCTTCAGTCCTGAGGAAAGGTCCTGATGCCAAATGTTGACCATCTGCTTTTCTCCACGGATGCTGCCTGGCCTGCCGAGTTCCTCCAGCATCAGTGTTTTTCATCTAGATTGCAGCAACTGCAGTCCTTTGTTTTTCAAAGCAAAACATTTTCTTCGGCTGGGCTTTACAACTTGATGCAGTCATTATTGCAATTTAGTTAAAGGAAACAGCATTTTTCAAGTACCAGATTAGCATTGTGATTGAATGACCTGATACTGACACTTTTAATAGTGTTAATTAAAAGGGGACAGTGGCAAGAACACTGGGAGAAATCACTGCTCCTCTTCAAATTGCACCTACATTTTTTTCAACCTTAACTGTTTAACATGTCAAGAAGCACAATATTCAGTACTGCATTAAAAGGGTAGCCTTAATCACGTGTTCCGGGCTCAGAGTGAGACTTCAACACAAAACCTATAGACTCAGAGGGGACAATGCTACCAACTAACTAACCAAACTATTATTCAAGTCAGACAACCAGTAAAACCAGTTTGATATCCACAAATGCAGTATACAAGGCAGAACTGTAAATGTGGTGATTTCACTCACACTTACTTCAACATAATCCTCATTTATGTCTTCTGGTAACTTGATTCTGCATCCATTTAAATCATTATGCTCAGAATATCATTGTTTTGATCTATAATCCTGACACTGATAAGTGTGCAGTCACTGTCATTACCCAGCAGTCTGGGGTTAAGATGGAGGACATGACAAAGAATTTCCAGCCCTGAAACAGAACATTTGGCCCAGCCATCCTGCTTTATCTCACCCAATCAGAACTGCTAAATAAGAGCTGTCTGTACTTTGAAATAGATTATGTCCACCCTTCACCACCCAGCATAATGCACAATTGGATCAGGTTAGGTCAGTCAAGTAAACAGGTTTCAGTTAAGGATTCAGAAGATTGTGAGCTCAACAACCAGTTCAGAGACCGGAGCAGAATCTACTCCTATTCACACCAGATAATCATTTGCTTGAAGAACATCAAATCAATGAATAACCGTGTTCACAGTGGGGCAGATCCTCCAATAACCACCAAATTGTCAGTTGCCAAACCTTAAATTACACTGCTTCTTCCAGTAGGACCCCAGCCAGTCTTCTGCTGGGAGGCCAGTTCCTAGCTCCTCAGCATGGGCTAGCAAACAATAGTGTAGAGCAGCTCCTCCGTGAGTACAAATAGCTGGCTCTGCTTCCAGAACAGCCTTGATGGTGAGTGAAGCCAGCTGTTGTTCGCATTGAATATTTGAGAATTTCTTCAAGCTGGAAAACATAAGGGACTTTGCACTGCGCCTCTGGACTCCATGAGGGCTACCACACCACTAGAGCAGGAGACCCCACCAGCTTATTCTTGGAAGTCCTGAGCCTCCCATCATTTGTGCTTAAAAGATCACTGATTTGAATAGTCTACTGGCTTTTAAATAGAGGATGTATTACTCTATTGGGTTGGTAACTTTCTCTATGAAATCAGATAAGTAAATAGTATTGGATAAATCAGGCAGACTGAAATAAACTTGGTAGTGTTAGCACATGCAGGCAAGAAAAGAACTTCTGGATATGCTGTAAAGACTTAACCACAGGGTGCCTAAGTATAATAGTGGCCATGAGTTCCAAGTGTGGAACCTATCACCATCAACACCCATTTCTCCACTTGGCATTGCAGGAGGCATTGACTGGATTGACAGCAAAAAAAATCTGCTGGAAGAACTCAGCTGGTTAAGCAACATCTGTGTGAGGAAAGGAAATGTTTTTCCTTTCTTCCATAGATGCTGCTTAACCAGCTGAGTTCTTCCAGCAACCTGTTTGTTGCTCCAGATTTCAGCATCTGCAGTCTCTTGTGTCTTGACTGCATTGACAGATTGGATATTGGAATGTAAGCTTGTCCATGTCATTGAAAAAGCCAAAGGAATTCTGCTAGGCCAAAGCATGACATAAAGTTCACAGGACTTTATTTTCAGGTTTGGTTTTAGCCTTTCAAGGTTAGGTCTCCAAAGATCAAAAGTTTGTAGGGGGAGAAAGAATATTAAATAACCTTACACAAATGGCATTCGTAGTTGGCTCACAGGGACTCTTTTGTTGTAACAGCTAGATAAACACATCAAATATCTACTGAAAAAAAGTAACTGATGAAGACGCATGAAGAACCAGGCAAGGTGGCTCTGGCATATTTACTAGTCTCCACTACCTATGTCTTTTACAAAACATACACTGAAAAAAGGGAGACTTGCACCTAGAGTGCCTCACAAACCTCAGAACATCCTAAAAGGCTTTGCATCCACTTAAGTACTTTTAATGAAGCATAGTCTGCTATAATGGATTAGCCAATTTATGCACAAACAGCAATGTAATAATGACCTGACGATCTGTTATTTCAGTGATATACACTAGGAACTTAACATTATACAGGCGAATTCCCCTGCTTCTAGTTGAAAAGATGCGATGGCATCTTTTGTCCAAGAGGACCTTAATGTCTCACCCAACAGTTGGCAGCTTACACAGTGCAAGGCTCTCCCACTTACTGAGAGGTGAGAACCTTCTTCACTAGATGAATAAGGGCCAGAACGTTGCGAATAACAGGGGAGAGAAAATGGAAACTTGCCACAGCTCTTCAATTAGAATTATAACAGCAGAGATATACTTTCAGCAGGGACAATATTCATTTTTTGTTCAATCTTTTTAAGAGTTAAATAAATCAACCATTAGTGTAAGAAAAGGATTTGCAACAATTATACTTTTCTGAAAGATTCATTTTGCTACCGATGAGTATTGCTACTATTCTTTCTATTTGAAATTATATGTTTAATTTCAATAACCAGGTACAAACACTCAATAATGTGTTTCTTTCTAAAGCTCTGCACATCTTATTTGTAATTCAACATTAGGATTTAATGAGAAACCTGTAATAGCCACAGTCTAGTTTGAACATAATTTACTCTGTCAAAATAGTAATATCCACTTGCCTGAGAGACAATTAAATGATATAAAGGTATTAATCAGTGACTTGACTGTGGGTATTAAACCAATAAAGCACTGCCACCTTGTACTGCGCCTAAAGCTGTAATGTTACAAACAACACATGTTCAATTGCAGCGTCCTTAAGTCCAGGGACCAGTGATGCTACATTTACTTTTATGTTAAAACAAGTAATAGAAAAAAATCGGCAGCAAGGTTTCTAAAGTGTAGATAAAGCTGCCCAGAAATCAAATGACGCTGGTAAAATAAGGCTGAACTGTCAGTGCTCGGCAGGCCAATGATTATTTGTTCAAAGATATTCTACTACAAGTTCAGAAGCACACAAGGCCCAAGGTGTCATATAGCACAGTAAAGGCCTGGCAATTTCCCTCAGATACATCCAGGTAGTGTGAGACAATGGTCAGCAGATGGAGACAAGGGATAAAGATGGTCAAAAATCTACAATCATGAAGAAGTTAGGATAAAAAGCCAGGAGAATAGGGTTTATAGTCAATAGCCAAAGGGAGTTAAGGATCAGGTCCGTTGGTAGAAGATTAGGAAGAGGAGGAAAATGGCCTTTGGATTGGAAGTGAGAAGTTTTCACACATCAGTGAAGGAGGGTGGAGTTTGCAAATGTGCCTGGGGACAAGAGGTGCATTGAGGAACAGCCATCCATGTGATGAGCACTTAAGAAAGGTCTATATGATATGGGTTCTCAGTGATAGGTTCCACAGGCTGGGACCCTTTTAATAGAAATAAACACTGGAAATATTCAGCAGTTCAAGCAGAATGTGTGGGGAGAGACTCAGAGTTAACTATACAAGTTGACAAATGGTCAAAGGTCATGAACCTGAAACATTAACTCCATGCCTCTCCACAGATAATACCTGACCCACTGTACATTACCAGCATTTTGTTTTCATTTAAGATTTCCAATATCTACAGTTTTTTATTTTTGAATTATCTTTGAACACTGAAGCAGGATTGACCAGCATTGTGGAAGCCTGCTCATTTCTGAACAACTCCTTCCATCCATGGGCATGCACATACAACTGAAAAGAAGTGGATGTCACAGTGCATATCTAGGACTTTTGTTGCAGTTTTATGAGGGATACATGAAGGACCCTGTTGCAGACTTCACACAATACCAAGTCTCAACTCTGCTTTAGAATTGACTTTTGACTATCATTTGTGTGGGCAACATGATCTCATTTCAAGGCATCGATTCTGTCACTAACCATGATAGCATTTATTAAATCAATTCTGTATTTATTTCTGGATCAATAGTGAAAAAAAATTGAGGATAATTCTGTGTAACTACTTACAGCCTCAATTTTGTCAGGGTTGGATAACAGTGCTACTCCCATGCCACCCTGCATAAATATAAAGTAAAACAAGATGATTAGTTGGAGATGTTTAATTAAAGAACTGTATCATGTCATAAGCAAAGCATAGTAATATTCTCCTCATTCCAAACTGTAAAATAAAGAAAGGCCTTCTTAAGAAGTAGGTTCTGCTCTAGGAAATGTGCTATAAAACAAAGTGTTTGGGTTTCAAGAGTCAGATTATGAGGACTGAAAGCTCCAATTCATTCTCTCCC
>JARFYF010000040.1:72488-92217 GCA_030265395.1 Rhina ancylostomus
GTATCCTGACTCCAGTCTTGTATCAGTGTGCCGCATTTGGGTTCTCTGTGAGTTTGCTCCGGATCAACATTGTGACACATACAATACTCCCAAATTTGGCCTCACCAATCACTTCTACAACCTCACCATAACATCCCAACTCCTATACTCAATTATTTGATTTGCGAACGCCAGGATGCCAAAAGTCTTCTTTACAAACCGGTCTACCTATGACGGCACTTTCAGGGAATTATGTATCTAAACTCCCAGATCCTTTTGTTCCTCCGCACTCCTCAGTGCCCTACCATTTACTGTGTATGTCCTACCTTGACTTGTCCTTCCAAAATGCAACACCTCCCACGACTGCTTTAAATTTCATCTGCCATTTTCTGGCCCATTTTTCCAGGTGGTTCAGATCCGAGGAAGAAATCCTTCCTCGCTGTCTACTACACCTCCAATCAGTGTCATCAGCAAACTTGCTGATTCAATTTACTGCATTATCATCTGGATCATTAATGTAGACAACAAACAACAACGGTCCCAGCACAGATCCCTGTGGCACACCACAAGTTACAGGCCTCCAGTCTGAGGAACTAGCATCCACTAGCATTCTCTGTCTTCTCCCACACAGCCAACTTCGAATCCAGTTTACAACCTCTCCATGGATACCTAGTGTCTGAACCTTCTGAACTAACCTTTCCATGTGGGACCTTGTCAACGGCCTTACTGAACTCCATGTAGACAACATCCACAACCTTTCCTTCATCTACTTTCTTGTTAATCTCCTCAAATAAGTCTACAACGTTCCTTAAACACGATCTACCACGCACAAAACCATGTTGGCTATACTTAATAAGCCTTTGTCTGTCCAAATAATTGTCTCTCCGATCTCTCAGAACTACTTCCAATAATTTACCTACTACTGATCTCAGGCTCACCGGCCTGTAATTACCTGGTTTACGTTTAGACCCTTTTTTGAACAACGGAACAAAATGAGCTGCCCTCCAGTACTCCGGCACCGCACCCGTGGCGAAGGACATTTTAAATATATCTTCAAGGGTCCCTGCAATTTCCACACTAGTCTCTCTCAAGGTCTGAGGAAATATTTTGTCAGGGTCGGGGGATTTATCTGCATTTATTCGCTGTGAAGCAGCAAGCATCTCCTCCTCTTTAATTTCTGTATGTTCCATGACACTACTGCTTGTTTCCCTTCCTTCTATATCCACTACGTCCGTTTCCTGAGTAAAGACTGATGCAAAAAAATGTTTAAGGTCTCTCCCATCCCCTGAGGCTCCACTCAAAGACGACCACTCTGATCTTCTAGTGGACCAATTTTGTCCCTTACTATCCCTCTGCAGTGCTGTTCCCACAGACTGCTTCTCCCTCACCACTGTTACTCGACAGTGTTGCTGTTTCTTTCTACTATCGTCTATCCGTGCGATTGCTCGATACTCCCTGTAAACGTTCGCTGCCTCTGAATCTAGGCAGTGTTCAGGACAAAGCAGGTGTCTGAGTCTGAATCCCATCTCACCACACTATCCTGTCTCAGCGCACTGAGGCTGTTGACCATATCGACAGATTGCATTGACATAGTGAGCTTGCCAACCAGCAAACTCGCAGTTGCCACGGTGACCACGGATTGACCACCTGACATTATGCAAGGGATAGGCACATGTTAATGTTTGCCAAGTGCCAGGCTGGATGCCCTTGGAAGTTTTAAATGACAGACATATTACGTCATTTTAGTTCTGCTTGAATTACATCTCCAATGGGCTGCCAAATTCTTTGGTTCCAGTTTAACCTAGAAAATAATGTGGAGAACACAAATTAGAACACCATGTACAGAGATGTTAGGGAGACACGGACCATGAGAAATGCATGAATGGTATGGCAGTAAATTCCCTCCGGTAAACTGTGGTCAAAGCCCGATTATTTTTGACTAACGGAGAGGGGTGGACATAACCAGTTCCATCACGGGTACAGCTCTCCCCATCATCGAGAATATCCACAGGAGGCGTTGTCGAAAGAAGGCGGCGTCCATCATCACAGGCGTCCAATATCCGGGCTATGGCCGCTTCTCGATACTGCCATCGAACAGAAGATACAGACATGAAGGCCACACCTCATGGTTCAACAACAGCTTCTTCCCCACTGACAGCCCGTTCTTGAACCCATCTGAAAAACCTTGACCCGACAGCGGAATATAGTTTTCTTCAATCTTTTATCGCTGTTGCTTTTTTTTGTGCCATTGTTTATTTTGTTTATCAGGTGTACGCGTAACATATGCATACTTTATGTCATTTCAACTTTGTTAAATAATGTTTTCTTAGTGTTGTAATGTACTGTGCTCCTGATGCAAAAAATGATAATTTTCATGACATCCATACTCTGTGTATATACAGTATGTCTATGACAACAGCAAACTTGAAGTTGAACGGAGCTAAATTGCAGTTTATTAAAATCTTTCCAAGTAGAAGCAGGAACAGCTCGTGACATTAAACTACTCCCCTCCCCACCCTCTCTCTCTCTCTCTCTCTCTCTCTCTCTCTCTCTCTCTCTCTCTCTCTCGCTCAGAGAGTCTTTCTCTGTTGTTTCTGTTGGGACGGTAAGGTGTTGCACAGTGTGTCACGACCCTGGCAGGAAACTATGAGATTTCACGATGTATCACAACTCAGCCAGAAGTATATGGGGTATCACAGTTTATCAGGAGACTGACAGGACTTTACCAGATTTCACTGCGTGTCTGACATGTCACCTGACATGTGTGCACGGGATTTCACATTGTATCAGGACCCTAGATGTGCATGTCATTTGACAAAGTATCAGGGCCGACCAGAAATTCATGGGATTTCCCTGTCGATCACAATGTCGCCAGGGCTCTGTGAAGTGTCATTGTGTATCAGGATCCTAGCGGAACTGTATGGACCTGATACGTATAGTGATATTGGCAGGTAAACAGGGTTCATCTGGAAGGTTCAGCTTCCTGTTCCGTGAGATTAAGAGCTCACTGTCACACACATTCCTCAGAACAGGGTGGGTTGTTTCTACTGAAACCTAATCCAACCGATTAGACAAACCCTGCCCATCCACTCTGAAAGAAGTCCTTTTAAATTTGCATTTGCTTTTAAAGTGAAGAGGTTCACTAACGCCACGACGAGTTGCAAGTAACACGGCAGGTCACGGACGGAGGTATAAGAGAGAATGCAGGAAAGAATAGCAGAGGATTAATCCTACCTGACAACTGCAAGGATTTTACTGTCGATTTCTCAGTAGATCTCACAAATTCACTCCTTGTTATTCCGTCCCAAACAATGAGACGGACGTTCTTTGTTAATTCAGCGAGTCCCAAACTGTGAATTGGATCCGTTGCCTGTTCTGGAAGATTGAGAGTTCCGCCGAGTCTGTGAATGCTGGTGCCCTGCGCAGGACGAGTTTCAGCTCAAATATTCCTCAACTCTCCTAGGACATGGAACCGCATTCTGCTGGAATCAAAACTACGCCTTTCGAGAGTGTACTCTCATTGCATCTAACCCATTCTGGTTCAGAGACAGTTTCAATCACATTGAAATTTGAATGCCCAGCTCAGTGGGTCCGTGATTTGTTTTGGCCTATCCCAAGTGGACCGTTCCCTATTATCACAAGAGTGGACACTTTCCTGTCCTTATTTCCAATTGTAGTTGAAGTGCCCAACTCCGCAACGCTGTGAGTGGTGTACCGATTAACGGTCTCTTCCCATCACCCGGAAAATCATGCCGTGGTTACCCGGGACTCTATCGAAGCTACCCAACAGAGAGAAACGTTTTCCTTGATTAAGTACAACAGTTAATGTTCCAGTGACTGTCAGGTTTGGTTGGTGAGAGAAGTCAGGTGCCAGAGCCCGGGATTAGATGCCAGGGTCCGGGATGTCCCTGACCGGGTCCACAACATTCTTGAGCGGGAAGAAGAACAGAGAGAAGTCGTGGTCCATGCTGGTACCAACGACATAGGTAGGAAGAGGGATTTGGTCCGGTAAAGTGAGGTTAGGGAGCGAGGCAGAAGGCTGAAGAACAGGACCTGAAGGGAAGCAATCTCGGCATTGCTGCCAGTGCCACGTGATAGAGAAGGAAGGAATAGGAGGAGATGGAAAACAAATGGGTGGGGGGGGTGGGGGCAGGTTGGTGCAGGAGGGAAGGTTTTATATTTCTCGATCACTGGGGTCTCTTCTGGGGAGATATGTACAGAGTGGGCGGATTACAGCTGAACCCGACGGGGGAGGGGGCCAATATCCTTGCTGGCAGGATGTTAAGGTGGTTCGGGAGGGGTTAAGCTCGTTTGCGAGGGGGATGGGAATGGAGGAGTAGGTCAGAGGAAGAAGGGGATGAGGAAGTGTCATATCTGACAGGCAGAGAGGCCTTGAGGAAGGTAAGGCAGAGGAGAGGGTAGAAAAGTGGAAAAGTGGATGGGCTCAAAGTTCATTTCCTGAAATGCAAGAAGTATTGGAAAGAAGGGTGATGAACTGAGAGCTGGATAAGTCCATGGGACTACGATATTGTGGCTTTTGCAGAGACTTGTCTGACACTAGGGTAGGAATGGATATTTGAATGGAATACGCTGCCTGCGGTGGTGGTGGAGGCTGAGACGTTGCTGAAGTTCAGGGCATTGTTAGATCAGCATTTGGAGGAATGTAAACTAGGGGGATAAGTGGGCCGAAGGGGCTGGATAGTCTTCGGTGTGTTTTGAAGGTCGTTACTAATGGTGGGCCAAAGGGCCTGTATTGTGCTGTATTGTTCACTGCGAGAAGAGAACCGTGACAGAATTATAGAACCAGAGAACCACAGAACAATACAGTGTTGTCCCGAAATTCAATTCTTACTGCTCTGCGATGTAAAGTAGCACAGTGCCACAGGTTAATTTAAAAGCGTTTATTAGCAACATACTGCGGGAGAATTCACCTCAAACTCTCATGTAGAGTCTCTATCCGAGATCTCTCTAAAATCCAAAAAAACAGACAGAAACATATACAGAGACTGTCACGCACACTGAATGAATTTGGCTCCAGGATTCTTGGTTGAGCATAAAACGGACAAAGGGGAGCTGCAGATGGACAAAGAGCCTCAAGTTCGCGCCGTTCAGTCTGGCCCCTGATGCCAACTCAAACTGGTCGCAGATGCTCATCAATCTGCGGACTGACCTCGGTTCCGAGCAGAAGACGGCGACATCGTCCATGTACAGGGAGGTCTTCACCCGGGTGAGCTCACTGCCTGGCAATGTCACCGCTCTGATGCTCTCTGTAGAGTCTCCATCAGAGCTGTCCAAAATCCAGACAGGTAGTCAGAGATTTATACAGAGACTGTCACGCACACTTAATGAATTTGGCTCCAGGATTCTTGGTTGAGCAGGAAACGGACAAAGGGGAGCTGCAGATGGACAAAGAGCAGCTTCACACCTCAGGTTCAGCTAAATGTTTTGCAGTCGGGAGAGACAAAGGCAGGTTTCACCTTCATTGTTTGAGACAGCCTTCCCATTTCCCCTTAAGATTGACTATTATTCCAAGTGGTCTGCATAATGAGAATCCAGTTCAGTTCCAGACACATAAATTCCCATCCAGCACCCAGCCCAGGAAAACAGTGGTGTGGTTGCTCAGGCCTGGAAGTGTCATGATTTTTCTTATTTACAGCATGGTAACAGGCCCTTCCGGTCCAACGAGTCCGCGGCGCCCATTTTTAAACCCCAAATTAACCTACCCGTACGTCTTTGGAATGTGGGAGGAAACAGGAGCACCGGGAGGAAACCAACTCCTTACAGGCAGCGGTGGGAATCGAACCCGGGTCGCTTCAGAGTACTGGCCGTCGATTTGGCTCCTTAGATGCCTTGTTGTACGGCACATGGATTCCATGCTGGACTGATTGCCTAACGACACACACCTGAGCCCCATCAGAGGCCTAGCATAAGTACCTGGGTTTCTCTAGCATGATGTGCCAGAGTATTGTTCAACTCTCTGGTATACTTTGGCTCCTGGCTGCTTAGAGTGTTCCACTCAAATATTCTAGAGCAGTTCTGCGTTCTCTGTTCCTCTTTGAATATCTAGTTCTTGTTGGGATTCCTCCTCAGATCTCTGAGGCAATATTCCTTCCAGTTTCTGCCCATGTTTGGCAGTGAGGAAGTATCCTGACTCCAGTCTTGTATCGGTGTGCCGCATTTGAGTTCTCTGTGAGCTTGCACTTTGATCAACATTGTGACAGAAAGACACTTTTTAAATCAGTGTTTCACGTAGCCATGTCTCTCATCTGTCTGAAGAGATGAATACAGTTATTATTTATTAATCCTATACTTCCTCATCCCCCCCTTTACAATTTCATGATATCCTAGAGGGTTGCTTAGAATGGGGTCGATATTTTATTAATTTTATTCCTGCAGGTCAGCACCACACAGTATGCTATAATAACTCTAATCCCTACTGCTCCATGCAGCAGGTACGATGCCACTGAACCTCCCATCAACCACCCCAGCCAACCCTTCCCTCCTGCAAATCCCTACCTAAAGTTATCTACCTGCTTCTGAATATCCAGAATGGCACGGGAAATATTATGGGACTCATCCCTTACATTGGTGACACATTTATCCCCTGTTAGGGCACATACCACCCCACCCTTTCTGAGCTAACAGGTAGTCCACAGCGTACTGGGTCTGTTGGGCATAAAGTCGACGTTCCGCCATTTCCTGGTTCACTGTCTCCAGACCCTTGATGGTGCTGTTTCCCAGCACGGTCAGTCCACAGACGAGGTAGTTCCGATTGTTTGCAGCCATGGTTCCTGCCGAACCCCCTTGAGAGGGAGTACTCAAGAACGCACAGCCTAACGATGATCCCACGACCACAAGGTCCCTCCATTCTTCGCAGAATTCCTGACTGACTGACCGTGCTTCAAGTCTTCGTCGGACATGAGCCTTCTGGGGGCAGGGGACCGTGACTGGCCCAATCGCTCCTAATGCGAACCAGGTTGGCAGAGTGGTGGTGCTGGTGGTATAGGTACCATTGAAAAGGAGCCTTCCTTGGCCCGGTAACAGGTTATATTGCCCATCTGCTGTGGATTAGGCATCTGAGAATATGAAGTGATTCCAGCAACTCTCCTCCCATGAATTCTCAGAAAACTTTCCCTGGTTAGCCATTCCAATAGACATCTGACATCTTCACATGGATACCGCTCCCTTCCCCACAAACCCATTGCTCCTCTGCAAGAAGTCCAACACACCTAGTGTTGGCACACTCAAACATAAACCACCGTCACCTTAATGCACACTTTCCCTCTCTACAAGTAGTGGTGGCACATGGTATTGGGTGCTGTACTGTCGCCAGCCCACAACACCACCCCTAACCATTGAAGCAGTGGGGGAAGGACTGGTGGCTAGTAGTGCTGCTTTGGTCTGCTGGGGTTTCTTGCAAACACTTACCTGGCAGCACCCTCCCATAATATCCCATCTACCCAATGCACTTCTGAGTATCCATATCTTAGGAGAGCCATGCGGCTCCAGCTTGGTGTGCGACAAAAAGGCCTTTTATAAATTCTGCCAAGGGGTAGCAAACGGTGCGATTGCCATGCAGTTGTACATGGGCTTTGTAAAATAAATTGTCCTCCAATGCCCACACACGAGTACCGGTAATGATAAAGAGTCCAAATTTATAAAGTGTCATTTTCCCTCCGTTGGCCACCGTTACAGTCACTTACATTAATCCAGCGTTCCTGGCCCTGTACTTTCACCGCTTTGGTTTGGAGTAGTATCTGTAAGGAGCCTGTCCACCGAGGTCCCAGCTGAGGCCGTTCCCAGTCCTGTATTAGTACCAACTCTCGTATTTCCAGGTTAGGCAATTCCGCATCCTCTTCTCCTGCTGCGTAAATGTGCTCTTCTCCTGTGAATGAACGAACTTTAAAGAGGTCATAAGTTGACTGAATTATCTTTGTAGTTCATAGTAATTCTCGTGTGGTATAAAGTGACTGGGGCAACCTTCAGCCAATTTAGACCTGTCTCTGACACTAATTTAGTCAATTTATTCTTCAGGGTGCCGTTGGCTCGTTCTGCTATACCCACTGCCTGGTGGTAGGTGCAATGGAACTGTTGTTTGATCTGCAGTGCCTCGCACAATTCCTTATTTATTTTCCTTATGAAGTGAGGCCATTGTCTGAGCTTATCTTTTCGGGTACCCCAAACCTCGGTATAACCTCTGTGAGCAATAACTTCACCACAGTTGAGTCCTTACAGTTGGTGGTTGGAAAAGCTTCGATCCATCTACCAAATACATCAACAACGAGACGATACTTATAACACTGTAACGAGATAAATCAATAAAGTCGAGTTGTATACATTGAAAGGATCACCTGGGAAGCGTGTTCTGCCTGGACTACACATCACCCCTTTCCCAGCATTGGTTTGTTGGCATATTAAACATGATCGTATTTTGCCTTGTGCTGCTTCTTCCAATCTGGAGAGTTAATTGTCGCGGCATCCCCTGTAAGTGCTGCACCTTGACCATGTCTGGGGTGCCCTGCGTTGCTATTGTCGTTTTGCAAACAACCACCTGTTTTTCCGCAGTCGAAATGATATTAGTCCCCCGATGTGCTGCCAATTTTGCCTCTGCATCTGCCCTGTTCGTGCCCGGTGTTATGAAGGAGGGGTCTGAGACGTGGGCAGGGCATTTAATGATGGCCAATTTATTAGGGAGGAGGATGGCTTGGAGGATGTTCTTCACCTAAGCCGCATTCTGCGTGGGGATGCCTGGAGACGTCAGAAATCCTGTGTGCCCATAGTTGTCCGAAATCATGGGCGACTCCAGAAGCATAGCGGGAATCAGGGAAGATATTAACTACTCTGTCCTTAGAGAGTAATATGCCACCAGTCTTCTTCTATCCCCATGGATTTGAGTAAGGATGGCTGTAGCGCTGTCCCCCAGAACATTCACAAGAAGCGGAAATTTGCGGTCATGTAGAGGGCGTCCCAGGGCCGGGTATCTGGCAACGGCCTGTTTCAGCTTAACATAGGCCCCTTGTTGCTCCTCTGTAAGTTTAAAATGTCCCTTTGACTGGGCTGACGCCAGGGTTGTGAGGTGCTTAGTAAGGAGGGCCACGTTAGGTAGCTACTGCCTGCAGAAATTTACCAAACCTTAGAAGGCGCACATATCCCTCGGGGTAGCGGGCGGTGGGGCAGCAATGATGGGTGCAAGACGTTCAGGAGTGAGCAGCCGCTCAGTAGCACTTAAAAGTGCCCAGCAATTTTACCTGGAGCTGGATTCGTTTTACTTTCTGTGGAGGTATCACATATCCCCAAAAATGGAGTGTGTTTAGTGACTTGTTGGTGTCCGCGATGTTGGCGGGCTCCGAGAGGCTTGCCAATCAAAGGTATTCAACATACTGGACAACAGTAGATTTTTCAAAAAGTTGTAACTCTTGGAGTTGTTTATGCAAAGCCTGGGAGAAAATAGTTGGCGAGTGTATAAAACTTTGCGGGAGACACGTCCAGGTTCATTTCTGACTTTGGAAGGTGAAAGCAGACAGGTACAATAAATGCATGTTGGACATCTATAAGTGTAAAAATACAAGAGTTGGCAGGGATATTGCTGGTAATGGTGGCTGGATTCGGGACCACGGGAGGCAGTGGCTCCCCTATCTCATTGACCTTAGGCAGGTCTTGTCCCAGCCACCATTCTGCCCGTCCAGGTTGGGGACAGGTAAGATGAGGGTGTTGCCTCGTGCATCTGAATTGTCCCCATGACATAATCTATAAAATCCTCCGGGTTGGTTTTACGGTTGGGCGCCTGACTCATGATTAGGCACATCTCATGACGTTTCCAAGGGGTGTAAATTTGGATTGGGGGATTAGCGGGCGCTCGGTCTTGATAGGGATTGGGGACATTCCTATTGGGGAGCTGTCTTTTAGTCTTCATTCCCTTTGCCTCATTCGACAAAGGTGATGGGTAGGGACCTCTATGGTAATCACTATTAGTGGTAGAATCGGAGTCATAATCGTTGTCCGACTGAGGATTTGTTATAGGTCGTGCCCCAGCAAAAGGTTCTGCTGTATGTCTATGGTCTTTGAACCGTTCGGAGGCTCCCGTGACGGGGCTTGGATGGAATTAATGGATGGCGGGCTAGCCACATTGTATGGGGACGGCAGTGGAATGGGGGGGGGGGAGGGTGTGTAGATAGTGGCTGTGGGTCGAACCCGCCAATCCTCCTCACTCTCGTCCACATCGTTATTTTGGAACAACAGGGGCACATCAGAAATGTCGGAAGGAACCTCCACTTTCTCCTTGCTATTATTCTGTTTATTACGATTCCTCCGTTTTCCCTTATTCTTCTGATCCATCCCTTCCCTTTCCCTTGTGCTTCTCCCCGCATCGTGGCCTCCGCTCTGAGACTTCAGAACTTCCCAACTCTTGCGAGTACCTTTCTCATCACACACACTAATCCCTCTTCTACTTGTATCATGTTCCCAACTATTCGTTTAGATCTACTTGTTAGGCGTTCGGCCGTTTTTTTTTGCAAGTAGACATTAATAATTTCTATTTTCCCCAGTATTACTTTCCGAAATCACCTTCTGTGCCTTTTGGCGCTTACCCAAATCCCAGGTTGCCCCTAATGGCCATAGTTCATTTCCTATTTTTTCTCTCTTTTTTTTAACTTTAAACCGTACGGTACAGATTGCTGTGATTATCTATCAGATTGATCGGTCTCTTTCCTTCACCCATTTCAGGTTCCTGCCCTTCCCGTGGGGGATTTACCCTCTTAAAAACCGGTCTAAGGCAGGGTGTGGTACCGGAGAACCGATCTCAGAAGTTCGAGCACAAAACCTTGAAATTCACAAACTTAAAACTCAAACCTGGGGACTCGAAATCCAAACCCGAAACTAACTAGGGACTCGTACCCCAAATTGAACTTAACCGGGGACTCGAAACCGGAACAGAAATTAACTTAACCGGGGACTCAAACCTCAAACCTTAAACTAACCTGAAAATTAACCTTAAAATTAACCCATAACCCAAGACAGGGGACTCGAACCCCTTCTTAACGGTGGCACTCGGACAGATTCGCGAGGAGTACATCAGAGGATTTCCAATAAGCGAAGGGATCGGTCAGGAGTCCGGCTGCTCCGAGGGATCAAAGTGAACTTTACCTTGTGAGACCTTACGTCTCAGGTAGTCGTTGTCCCTGTCGATCGCTCACGCCCCTTCTGTAACCTCGTCTTGGGCTCCTAGCTGGCTCGCCAATTGTTGTCCCGTAATTCAATTCCTACTGCTGCACGACGTAAAGTAACACAGTGCCACAGGTTAATTTAAACGCATTTATCGGCAGTATACTGTGGGAGAATTATTTTCTATATAATATAAACTTTATTCATAATAAAGGAAACTATATACAATAATAAATCAGTTCAAACCTTTACATTCGAGTACAGATCTGACCTTAGTGTTACTTTTAAAACCACAGCACCAATGCCACTCGTTTGGCTCCCTGGGGTGATACCCCAATCCCGTATTTACAACATCTGAGGGGCTTCCTCACCTGACCCCACTCCTCCCTCTCCTGTGGAAGACTGTCGTCCTTCCCCACCGAACCTTTGCGTTGACTGCTCCCAGCTTCAGTGCGTCCCTCAGCACGTACTCCTGCAGCCTGGAATGTGCCAGTCGGCAGCATTCCCCTTCGGACATCTCACAGTGCTGGGAGACCAACAATTTCCGGCCAGACCAAAGGGCGGCTTTCACCGAATGATGCCCCTCCAGCAGCAGTTGATGTCCGTCTCTGTGTGCGTCCCTGGGAACAGCCCGTAGATCAGAGAATCCTCTGTTACGCAGCTGCTGGGGATGAACCGGGACAAGGACCCCTGCATCTTTCGCCACACCCTCTTCGCGAACCCACACTCCACAAAGAGGTGGGCGACTGTCTCGTCCCCAGCGCAGTCCTCCCGGGGGCAGCGTGCGCTGGGGGTGATGCCCCAACCATGCAGGAGGGATCTGACTGGGAGGGCCCCTCTCACCGCCAGCCAAGCCAGGTCTTGGTGCTTGTTGGTGAGTTCTGGCAATGAGGCATACTGCCAGATGGTCTGGACAGTCTGTTCAGGGAACAACCCCACCGTGTCCATCGATTACTTCTCCTGCAGTGTCTGCAGGATGTTCCGCGCTGACCACTGCCTGATGGACTTGTGGTCAAAGGGGTTGGTCCGGAAGAACTTCTCCACAAAGGACAGGTAATGCGGCAAAGTCCAGCTGACTGGGGCGTTGTGTGGCCACGGGGCCAGATCATCCTTCGCAACAATCGGGACAGGTCGAAGGTCGGTACGTAGTGGCACTTGGTGTCCATGTACTTGGGTTCCACGACCAGCCTGATGCAGCTACAGACGGAGGTGGTCACCAGGATGAGGGCGACATTGGGAACACATTTAGCCCCCTTTTCCAGGTGCATGGTGACCCGTCGGACCCGCTCCATCTTGGATCCCCAGATGAACCGGAAGACGGCACGGGTGATTTCCAAGCCAGAGGAGCGGGGAACAGGCCACACCTGAGCCAAGTACAGCAGCCCTGAGAGCGCCTCACACCTGATGACCACGTTCTTCTCGGTCATCGATAGGGAGCGCCGTTCCACAGTCCCAGTTTCTGCTTCACCTTCCCAATCGCTCCCGCCAATTTTTGTTGCACGCATCTGTCCCTCCGAACAAGATCCTCAGCACCTTCAGATAGTCAGGCCTGACGGTGAAGGGGACGTTGGATCGGTAGGGCCATTTGACGAAGAGCATGGCCTCGATCTTCGCGCGGTTAACTCTGGCCCCTAATGCCAACTCAAATTGGTCGCAGATGCTCATGAATCTGCGAACTGACCTCGGGTCCGAGCAGAAGACGGCGACGTCGTGCATGTACAGGGAGGTCTTCACCTGGGTGAACCCACTGCCCGGCAACGTCACCCCTCTAATGCTCTCTGTCGAGTCTCCATCAAAGCTGTCGAAAATCCAGAAAGGCAGACAGAGATTTATGCAGAAACTGTCACGCACACTTAATGAATTTGGCTCCAGAGTTCTTGGTTGAGCAGTAAACGGACAAAGGGGAGCTGCAGATGGACAAAGAGCAGCTTTACACCTCAGGTTCAGCGAAATGTTTTGCATTCGGGAGAGACAAAGCTAGGTATCACCTTCATTGTTTGAGACAGCCTTCCCATATCACCTTAAGATTGACTATTATTCTAAGAGGTCTGCATAATGAGAATCCAGTTCAGTTCCAGACACAGCAATTCCCATCCAGCACCCAGCCCAGTAAAACAGTGGTGTGGTTGCTACAGCCTGAAAAACTCTTTTTAAATCAGTGTTTCAAGTAGCCATGTTTCTCATCTGCCTTAAGATATGAATACAGTTATTGTTTATTAATCCTATCTTTCCTCATTCCCCCTTTTATCATTACATGATAACCGAGAGGACAACTAGACATTATACACATGCATAGGCACACAGATACAGAGATGCAGACAGACATATTTTCAGGTGCAGGTGAACTCGGTGTCAGTGACTGTCACATTTACCGGCATGGCCAGGCAGGAAGGACATGCAGGGAAACTCGCAGCAACTGCAGTGACACACACTGTCGGAGGCAGGATTAAATATATTTGGGCAGGCACACCAACAGATAGAATCAGAGACCTTCATGGAGGGTGCAAGAACACTCACATAGAGGCAGCTCGACACATATACAGCGACTGGGATACTGAGGGAAAGAGAGAGTTACAGACAGACATGGAAAGAGGCAGACACAGTAACAGCCAGAATCAAGTACAATCGGTGGTGGATCCAAACACAGATGCAGTTCGACTCAGTGAAAGGTCCACTCAAGAGATGGCGTAGGTGCATGCTGACACAAAGAGAGGGACATGTACACTCAGACAGGAGCAAGTACACTCAGGTACAGAGGGAGATATATTCACACAGATTCAGCCAGGGAGGATTTCAAGCACAGCTGTGCACACACATTGAGAGAGGCAAGCACAAATAATTTCAGAGTGAGCTGGACTCAGTGTCAGAGGTGGTCACACTTCGAGACAGGGTCAGAGAATTCAGGAACACATGGAGACACATGGAAACTCACCGAAGGGCAGAGGAATTGTTTGTTAACCGTCTGTTCATTGTTCCACTGACCAGCTACGCCATTGGGAAATGTAGTTCAAATGGGACTTGGAAGGGACAGGCAGATACTGAAAGATGAGAGACAGGAAGAGCTCAGTAGCAGCAGATTACACATCCCACAGTGACCTGCAGCCACTGGAAAATTCTTGACCAACATCTAGCAGAGAGGGAGCTGCTATACACAGTCATGAAACCCCTACAAATATGATTAACGTTGTCTGCAGCTATCTCCGAATTGCACGTCCTTGTGAAGATTATTTAAAATGGTCAATTTTGAGGATGGTCTGGCATTCTGCAGACAATTCATTGAACTGTTCAGTTTCTCCTGCATGTTTTCTTTCAGCCACTGATGCATGGACCCGCAGCTCCCTTTGCACATCAACATTTCCCAATCTATCACTAACTGAATGACATTTTCTCTTCCTGTTTTCCCTGCTACAGAGGTAACTTCATATGTATCAATGTTATACGTTGCCTGTCATGTATCACACAGATTGTACAAGCAAGACAGAAGAGACGGCAGATGCTGGAATCTGGAGAAAGGTACAATCTACTGGAGGAACTCAATAGGTTCAGCAGCATCTGTGGGAGAGAAGGAATTGTCGATATTTCAGATGGAAACCCTGCATCAACACTGAGAGTGGAGAGGCGAGACGGCCGGCATAAAGAGGAGAAGGTGAGTGGTGAGAGAGGATTGTGGGGTGATGGACTGATGAGGTGTGTAAGATGATAGGCAGGTAGGACCGGGTAGGACAGGTGAGCCCGCGGGATGTGGAAGACAGTGGCAGCTGAAGGACTGCCTGTGCACATGTGTACCAGTGCACACATGTACTTGTGCATATGACAATAAACTCGACTTTGACTTTGCCTTTGGTGTCCAACATGGACCTTAATCTTTTGCCCAGGCCAATGCAAGGAGAATGCGGAAGCTTGGTAAAATATTGTGCCCCGCATGTACAGACTGGAATGGAAACTATTCAATTCAGCTGATTCCTGGTTGATTATGATCTGAAATTCGTGCAAAGTTGATCAAAAACTGGTTCAGCACAGTCATTAAACCTCAGCCTTTGGAAAGGTTCACATCAACACAACACCCACCTGCCCAGCACTCAAAGTGCGGCAGCTGCTGATAACGAGCAGAGGAAACACTGGGAACAGTTCGCAGATGAGGCGCTTTCAGTGTTGATATGAAGAGCATTACAGAATTTAATACTCAGCTCCGTAATCATTCCCCGGCTCATCACCAACCACCTCTCACGTTTGTTTCTATTGTTTGGATTTGTTGGGGACCAAGTGCTCGTTCCCCTCCCTTCCATGGCTCGATCTGAATGGTTCTTTGATGCTGCGTTCTGCTTTTGTTTATTCTGTTGTCTTACAGACACTGACAGTGACCTGAAATATTGGGCAGTGTTTGAAGCAAGGATTGGATAAGTAAGCTCCATCAAATGATCCTGTTGGGGGATAACTGTGAAGGGGACAGATGGAGATATAATGAACATAAAATAATGTGATGGGACAGAAATACTCAGAACATAAGGACACCTTTCTGGAAAGGGTAAAATTAAATAGTCAATGTTCTGTTTGATGCCTTTTCATCGGATGTTCACTATACCTGCATCCCTGTTGATGCCAACATTCTGCACAATTGATGCTGATTTAACGGTTATACTTTTCTCAGATAACCAGTAAGCCCCCCCCCCCACTCCCTCTAACAACTGAAGTTAGACCCTGGTGACCCGCCTCTGTGACCATACGGAATCTCTCTCTCTGGTCTTCTGAACTTAAACCATCAAATCTTCACTCTTCCACCCCCCCCCCCGGATGTCCGTCTGACCATGGGAGTGGGTAAGGTACTGAAAGCATTTGCCCAGAATACTAGTTCTTATTCAAGCAGCATTTTGTTTTCTTTTTCTGGTAAAATCTATTCGACCCTGTTTCCAAGTGTTTCAGTTGCTGATGAGAGTTCGCAGAGCCACCTCTGTTGCTGTTTGATTTTCATTGGAAGATACAGATAAATCCGCCCTCCATCACAGGCACTGGCATTTCTTCGCTTCATTTCCTGGTGCCTTCAACTGAACTGGAACTGTTGTCCAGGTCAGAAGGCGGATGTTAGGTGAAATGTTTTACCCGAAACGTACAGGCTGGAATGAGAATTATTCAGTTCAGCTGCCACCCGGTTGGTATTGATCATTTTGAGGAAAAGCAGGCTCAGCGAGGTAATTAAAATGCAGAATTTGCAGAGATTAACATTAAAGCAACACCCACCTGCCCAGCACCTAAAGTGCGGCAGATGCCGCAAATCTGAACGCGAACTGAAAAGAACACTGGAAATAACTTGCAGATGCGACGGATTTAATGGCAACATAAGCGGTTTCATTTCAGCTCTGTGCTGATTGACCAGATCACCATCAGCTGGATCTCATATCTGATGCCAATATTTATGTTTACTCGAGACCCGGTGCTCGATTTGTTAAACGATCCCTTCCCAAAAATTCTTGCCTGAAGGAACAACAAATCCCACTGATAGTCCCGGCGTTAATGCAGAGCGGGCTGCTCTGCACTCACATTCCAGTGTCGGGGAGGAGACGGCAGCCAGACGATGGGCCAGTTTGTCCCTCCCCTGAAAACTTGACAATATCGATGAGTTTGTGAATGCGGGTTGTTGAACCACAGCAAACGTTGTGTGGACCGGCTAAAGTTGCCCCGATTTTGTTGACGAGCAGTTCGCTGGGAGTTAGCGAAGTTCCGGCCGTCTGAGCTCTGGCGATGGGTCCCCCATCGCTGCTCTCAGTCACCGCGGTTCTGCCGTTGGCTCAGCCCATAATCGCTCAATATCCAGAGTGCCAGAGTTCTCCCAGTCTAGTATCGTCCTTCAGCAGCTCATGGGAAAAATATATCAAATTGGGATGTCATATTTACAGGGAAATGGAGGAGAGCGAGTGAGGTTTAGACCTCGTGGTGTAACAGCACAAGTGGGCACATGGGTTAAATATCCATCCTGTGAGGGTGACACATGTTTACTGATGAGCTGCTGTGTTGGGTCCTGGGGCGTGGCTGAACCACTCAGAGCTGATTCCTGGGTCACAGACCTGCCTCCATTGCCGAGCTGCCAAATGATGACATCACACAAGGAGGAAGCGCCTTTCCCGCGGGTCACTTCACTGTCCCTCCCCGTGTGGGTCAACAGAAAGGCAGAAAACGCTTGGCGTTCACACACAGAACATTTCTGATCCAGCCTCCTGATCCGGACTCTGAGGAACTCAGTGCAAGACGATGAAGGCGCTGGTGATAATGATTGGAATTCTGCTGGTGACTGCAAACATCACTGTTCAAACCGGAATCAGACAAGGTAGGCGTCTGTATGGCTCTCTTATCTCTGCGTGGCCAATAGATTGATTTATAAACTGAAGCACCACGGTCAGATTATTTCGATCAGGTTTCTTGTGGTATTACGAGAAAGAGGAGAGTCAAGGCGTCTGTGAGGTAACGGTACTGAAGGAGTCCACTCTCCCTTTGCCTTGTCTCCACGGTGCGGTCCCACTGATCTGATTCCGCCGTTCTACCTTCGAGAACTGACTTCCATTGCTCATGTTTGGTATATAACCTAATACCATACAGCCTGATAACCTGGGTGTGCCTGAGATTGAAAGAGATGGGGTTCAGTGGTGGGAGCTGCTGCAGGCGCGGGAGAGAGGGCTGCGAGAGGAGGATGTAGGTGAAAATGGAGTCAAAGACAGAGGGCATGGAAAGTTAGGATATAAATGAGGTTGTGGGAGAGGGAGTGTGAGTGGCAGAAACGAGAATAGCAGAGACATAATTCTATCTCAACCATTGGCGCTCCCTCTCTCTTTCCTTCCATCTGTCCTTCCCTCTCGCTCACACACACCGCTCCCCACTACAGCTCATGCCTCAGACTGCAAACGCTCCCCCACATCGCCAACTTCATCCGTTCTCTCCTATCTTGCACACAGAAACACACACACATTCCTTCCTTGTCATACCAACTATGCCTCCCCTCCCTCGCTAATGTTCCTCCCGTACCTTCTTCTCCTACTCGTTCTCTTCCCACACTCTCCCTGATTCCCGCTTCCACCCACACGCTGAAATTGTTGCTGCTGCGACACTTTCCTCTTCACTTCCAACCCCCTCGATCTCACACCTTACCCACAGTCACGCTTTTGTTTCCTTATCCTGCAACTTCGATTCTGCCAACCATTCTGGACCGTCCCCTCCCCAGTTCATATTGATCGATCCACACCACCACCGCCCTACCCCCGCCCGCCCTCCTCCTTCTTCAACACTCTCCCCTTCCTCTCCATCTCCACTATTAGCTGTGTTATTCCTCCCTCCTTTCTGTCCCACTCTCTTCTCTCTGCCTTCCTCTCTCCAACTCTCCTCTTCACCGACGACCTCATAATTATTTTCGCTCTACACCTCTCTCCCCTCTGTTCTCCATTGAACTCCGGCTCTTCACTTCTCTATCTCCACTTCCTCTTTCTCACCACACCGTGCCTCTATCACTCCCGGTTTCCCACTTTCCTTGGACAAATAGACGGGTCCTGTTCGGACAGCAACATTCCCCACTCTGTCAGCACTTTGTCTCTGTCCTCTGAAAGCTCATCGTTCCAGTCACTGCTCAGTTTCTCATTGGTTTGCGTCATTGGTAACATATCTGGAACAGATGTTTTTTTTTCCCTTGTGGTAAAAACTTGTCCCCGCCTTTTCGAATGGAGAAACTGCCATGAAGTCCAGAATTGATTCGTTTTCGTATCTGGTCGAGAGGCAGTGGAAGTTATACTGTCCGAGTCGGATTTATGATATCCCCTTGTTCTCCCGAGCTGCAGCAAATGATCAATTGATTCATGTTTCTATTGGAATTTCATGCAGACGTTTCACTTTTGAGGAACTCGGAGCATCGTGATGCCAGGATCTCAGCAATAAAAGCACACAGGGGAAGGCGGTGGGTAGTGGTGCTGCAGGCTTCGCCAAGGTTCAGTTCTGCAGAGAGAAACGGTGAACGATCCAGTACCGAACTCCCTGCAGGTCACGCTGACTAAAGTCAGCACGGATGATTCACTCCTGCAGGGCCACAGGTTCTGTGTGATTGGTCAGGTCTCATAACCCCCGAGCCCTGTATTGCCTGTGTCAGAATTATCGGCTGCCCTCATAAATAAAACATATTGCATTGACAGCAACTTCACATCGTTGTTTGATTCCCTTTCGGATGGAAGCGCTGGGGCACAATGTGCTTGTGGATAATTATCACAGGAAGAAAATGTCCGGAAAAATAAGCATTTGAAAGCAATTACACGCCAGGCAAAATAAACTGCTGATCAGAGACAGACAGAGACAGACAGAGAGTCAAACAACGAAATAACCAGAAGGAAAGAAGAACAGAAAATAAAACGATATGCAGAAAGAATTGGTGATCTCGTCTCATGGGACCATGTTTTCCTTCCGAAGCCGCGAGAACAGGGTGCTATGGAGAGCATCTGGATGATGCAGAAATCTGGGCAGGAAGGAATTCTGGGTTGAAGGTGCATTTGTCATGGTTCTGAGTTCTGGTCCTCAATTTGGCTCCATTAATGCCTTGTTGTCCAGCACATGAATTCCATGCTGG
>JARFYF010000041.1:0-17592 GCA_030265395.1 Rhina ancylostomus
CCACAACAGTCCGGCTCAAATTGCCTAAGACCCTGAGGATACATCCTACTTTCCATGTGTCTCAGGTGAAGCCAGTGACCAGCAGTCCATTGTGCCCTCCAGCCAGGCCCCCTCCACCCACCCCCACCCAGATTGTTGACGACTACCCAGCGTACACTGTCCGGCGTTTATTGGATGTGCGCCGCCTGGTTAGGGGCCTGCAGTACCTGGTTGATTGGGATGGATACGGTCCGGATGATCGATCCTGGCTTCCTCGCTCCTTCATTCTGGATCCCTCCTTAATTCGGGACTTCCATCAGAACCATCCAGACAAGCCCGGTGGGACGCTGAGAGGCTCCCGTTGAGGGAGTGGTGCTGTCATGGTTCTGTGTTCTGGCCCTCAATTTGGCTCTATTAATGACTTGTTGTCCAGCACATGGATTCCATGCTGGACTGATTAGATAACAATATACACCTGAGGCCCATCAGGGTCCCAGCATAAGAACCTGTGATTCTCTGGAACTAGTTGCCAGAGTATTGGTCTACCTTTAGGTATACTTTGATTCCAGTTGCTTAGGGTGGTGTACTCTGGAGCAGTCCTGTGTCCTCTATTCCTTTGTGAAGATCCAGTTCGTGTTGGGATTCCTCTTCTGGTCTCCGAGGCAAGATTCCTTCCTGTTACTGCCTGTGTTTGTCCTGAGGAAGTATCCTGACTCCAGTCTTGTGCCGCATTTGGGTTCTCTGTGAGTTTGCTCCGGATCAACATTGTGACAACCGGATCACGGAATCACCACTTCTCACCTGTCTGTCGGTCTAGTTGATGCCGTTATTTTTCAGTTATCGTTTCATTTCACTGATCTGTAATCGCCCTCTCCAGCAGACAACCCAGGTGTCGGGTACAACCACCTCCAACTGAATCCAAGAGCAGGTTTTTAGAATTGATTTTTCTCTCTGCTAAAGTTGCTCCTAGTCCGCTGTCATGTTTGTGCTTATTTCTCAGTGAACGCGCTGAGAATTTATGGTCCTGTCGCGGGGAAACTGCGGTCTCTCCCAAGGCGTCACTCTCTGCCTAGTGGTCATGGCTATGGCCGATCTGCTGGTCGTTGTCCTCGACCTGATACTGATGCAGACCCGGATTGTTGATTATGAGGCGTTTCGTTTGCTGATGTCCTACCGCGTGTAAAACATCCACGCCGTCCTGCTTTTTCGAACCACCGACTGTTTTGTCTGGTTCACCGTCGTTTTCACCTTTGATAGGTTTGTGGCCATTCGTTGTCAGAAACTGAAAGTGAAATATTGCACCGAGTTAACGGAGGCTGTCGTTCTTGGGACGGTGACCGTGCTGAGCTGTTTAATGAACATTTTCTGGTATTTCATGTTCTCCAGGGACTACAGGTTTATAAATTTGCCTTGGATTTGCTGGGACAGACGCAGTGTTCTGTCCTCAGTGGTTTGGACCGCCGTAGAGTTCCTCTGTTACCTCCTCACGCCTGTGATACCATTTGTCCTCATTCTCCTGCTCAATGCTTTGACCATCAGACACGTTTTAGTGGCGAGCAGAGTCCGCAGGAGACTCCGGGGACCCAGGAGTGGGGAGAGTCCAAGAGACCTGCAGATGTAGAGCCGCAGGTAATCCCTCGCTTTACTGTTGGTTGTGTCGGGAAATTTCATCCTGTTGTGAGCGCTGTTAATGATTTATTCTGTGTGGCTCCGATTGTGTTTCATTTATGCGGTTGGGCTTCCATCTGATATCATAAGGGAACTGAGCCCCATGCTGCAGCTCCTGAGCTGCTGCACAAACACGGCTCTTTACGCGGTGACCCAGACTAAATTCAGGGAGCAGCTGAAGGAGCTGGTGAAATCTTCACTAACTCTCATAGTGAGATGCGCTCAGAGCGGAGAGGAGCTGAGAAATCTGCGCCGCTGCTCCGCCGTCTCTTCCACTCCAATCACACTGGGGGGGGTACACATTGATCGGACCTGGAATTGTGAAGTGGAGGGAATATCGTCTCAACTCTGTGACTATGTTTTATTCTAAATGAGCTTTTTTTTCTTGAACAAATTGTGTATAATCCATGCTTTTTTTCACTTGAGAATGCTGCTTCTATAACGCGATGTGACTGTGATGCCGCTGCAAGTACGTTTCTCATTGCACCTGTGGCGTTCGTGTACTTGTGATTCTGACAATAAACTCGACATTGAATTTGACTTTGAATTATCTGAGGTCGGTTCTTCTCGGCAGAATTACGTCACGCCGTTTGAGGTTTGAATTATCAGATCCAGAGACTTGGGTTAGAAAACAAGGTACAGCACAGGAACAGTCCCTTCAGCAAACGATGCTGTGCCGGATTAATTGAATAAGGTTTTAAATGCTTAACTAAACGAATCTTTCCTGCCTACACTATGCCCATAATCCCCCATTCCGTTTACATCCATGTGCCTCAATCGTATTTACCTCCACCGCCACATCTGACAGTGAAATCCAGGGACCCATCACTCTCTAGGTACAAGACCTGCCGAACACAGCGCCTTTAAACTTAACACCTCTCACCTTGAAGGTATTTACTGTGGTGTCAGAATTTCGACCCTGGGAAAAGATACTGGCTGTCTACTCTATCTGTGACTTTCGTAATCTTATGAACTGCCATCAGCTCTCCCTTCAACCTCCGACGCTCCAGATAAAACAACCCAAATGTTTCCAACTACTCCCAACAGCAAATGCCCTCTAATGCAAACAGCATCCTGGTACTTCGGCAACCTCTTCAAACACTCTACATCCTTCCTGTCAGGGGTGACCAGAACTGAATGTAATACTCCAGATGCAGCCTGACCAGAGTTTCAAACAGCAGCGAGATAACATCCCGACTCTTGAACTCAGTGCCTCGACTAATAGAGGCAAACATGCCATACCCCTTATTTGCCGATATATAAACCTGTGCAGCCACTTTCAGGCAGCCATGAATATCCACCATAATATTCCTCTTTCCATCAACATCGTTGACGGTCTTGCCATTAACAGTGAACAGTCATTTTCTATTTGACCTCCAAAAGTCCAATACCGAGGATGTGGCCCGCTTAAACTCCATCTGCCAATTCTCCGGCTATATCTGTAATTGACATATATCCCACTGTACCCTTTGTCAATCTTCAACACAATCCATAACACCACCAATCTTTGTATCGTCTGCGAACTTACTAACTCATCCATCCACATTTCCATCCAGGTGTTTTGAGATATCAGAAACAGCGGAGGTCCTAGCACGGTCCTCAGGTAACACAGTAGTCACAGAACTGTAACCAGGATATGTCCCATCGATCAGTACCCTTTGTATTCTCTAGGCAAGCCAACTCTGAATCCAAGCGGCCAACTCACGGTGGATAGACGCATCTTCACAATCAGAATCAATTTATTATCACCGTCTCAGATGCCGTGAAATCTGTTGTTTATCGCAACAGTAGAGTGCAGAGGCAGAAAACTGCGATAATCTATTAAATAAATATATATTACATATTTTAAGCATCAATCAGGTAGCGTTCATGGACCGTTCAGAAATCTGATGGTCTCGGGAAGAAGACATTTCCGTATCGTTGAGTGAGGGTCTTCATACTCCCTGATGGGAGTAACGAAAGCGCCATTTCTCGGATGATGAGCCTCTTCAGTGATCGATGCCGCATTCTTGAAGCACCGCCTATTGAAGATGTCCTCGATGATGGGATGGCGTGCTGTTGTTCCGGTGATGGAGCTGGCTAAATCCACAATCCTCTGCAGCCTCCTTTTATCCTGTGCATCGGAGCTTGCACACCAGAAAATGTTCAGAAAGCTCTCCTTCTTCATCAATAGAAAAGTAAAAGACCCGTTGATGGCATACCAAATCTCCTCAAACTCCAATCTTTCAATTGAATTCGAGCAGTGGATGTGGTGTACATAGATATTAGTAAGGCCTTGGATAAGGTTCCTCATGGAAGGCTTATTTCGAAAGTCAGGATGCATGGGATCAAGAGAAACTTGGCTGTGTGGATTCAGAATTGGCTCGCCCACAGAAGACATTGGGATCTGGTTGGGTCCGTGAGGTCGGTGATCAGTGGTGTTCCGCAGGGATCTGTTCTCGGACACCTACTCTTTATGTTTTCAGACATGACGTGGATGAGCATGTGGCAAGGTGGGTTAGTCAGTGTTGTTGTGTACAGTGTAGAAGGTTGCTGCAGATTGCAACAGGATACTGATAGAATGCAAATCTGGGCTGAGAAGTGGCAGATGGAGTTCAACATGGAGAAGTGTGAAGTGATACACTTTGGGAGACTGAATTCGGGCAGGATGCAAGGTTAATGACCGGACTGTCAGCAGTGTAGAGAAACAGAGGGATCTTGGGGTACACGTCCATAGATCTTTCTAGGTTACCGGAAAGGTCGATAGGGTTGTTAAGAAGGCGTACAGTGTGTTCGACTTCATTCGTCGGGGGACTGAGTTTAAGAGCCGCGAAGTAATGTTGCTTCTGCATAGAATTCTGTTTAACCACACTTGGGAATATTTTGTTCAGTTCTGGTGGCCTCATTATAGGAAGGATGTGGAAGCTTTATGAAGTTTGCAGTGGATATTTTACCAGGATGATGTCTGGATTGGAGAGCATGTCTCATGAGAATAGGTTGAGTAAGCTAGGAAGAAAAGGACGATGAGAGGTGACCTGTTAGCAGTGTACAAGAGGCATAGATCGAGTGGACAGTCAGAGACATTTTCCCAAGGCGACAAAAGCTAGCACGAGGGGACATACTTTTACGGTGATTGGAGGAAGGAAGAAGGGGGATATCAAGGGTAAGTTTTTTACACAGAGTGGTGGGTGCATGCAAAGCATTGCCTGTAGAGGTTGTGGGGACAGATGCATCAGGAAATGTAAGAAATTCTTAGATAGACACTTGAATGACAGAGAAATGGGCGACAATGTGGGTGTGAAGGGTTAGATAGCTCACAGAGCAGGATAAAATGTCGGCATAACATTGTGGGCGGACTGTATTGTGCTGTTGTCTGCTGTGTTCTGTGTTCCATGGAAGGTTCAGGAAGCAAAAATCAAACAGAGTCCTTGAAGATAATAAAAAGAACAAGAAAATAACTCAAGAACTGAATTAGGAGAGCCAGGAGGGGCCATGAAAACTCTGTGGCAAGTCGGATTATAGAAAATCGCAAGGCATTCTATACACACGTCAAGAGAAAGAGGACAACTGGGGAGAGGGTAGGACCAGTTTTCCAGCAACGATTCTTGTTCAGTTGCAGACATTCAAAAACGAAACTTTGAGAGTACACAAACTGTATGTTCCCGTTAGAATAAAAGGCAATACAACTGGTTCAGGGAACCTTGGTTATCGAGGGATATTGGGGCCCTGGGAAAGGAAACTGAGATGGTGCATATCAGGTATGGGCAGTTAGGATGGAATGGGGTACTTGAAGAGTATAGAAAATGCAAGAGATCACTTAAGGGATAAATCAGGAGGACAAAAAGAGGACAGGAGCTTGTTCTGGCAGACAAGGGGAAAGAGAATCCCAAGGGCTTATGTGCCTATATTCAGGTTGAAAGGATAGCAAGTGACAAAATCTGTCCTCTTGAAGATCAGCATGGTCATCTACGTATTGAGCCAAAAAAAGTGGGGAAGGAGGATGGAGATCTTAAATGAATTTTCTGCACCCGTATTTACTCTGGAGATAGACACAGAGACTATATAACAGAAGAGTCGTCAGGTCATGGAACGTATCCGGATTACGGTAGAGGAATTGCTGATTGTCTTGAGGCGAATGAATGTGGATAAATCCCCAGGGCCTGACAAGGTGACACTGTTGGACCTTGTGGGATACTAGTGTAGAAATTTCAGGGGCCCTGGCAGAGATACTTAGAACGCCCTGAGCCACGTTGAAGTGCCGGAGGACTGGAAGATAACTGGTGTTGTTCTGTTGTTCAAGAAAAGCTCGTAAAATAAACTGGGAAATTATAGGTCGGTGAGCCTGATGTCAGTTGTGGGTAAATTACTGGAAGGTTTTCTGAGGGATAGGATATACAAGTATTTGGATAGACAGTGTCTGATTCGGGATAGTCAAAATAGATTTGTGCGTGGTAGGTCATGTCCAAAATATCTTGCAGAGTTCTACCAGAAGGGTACCAGGAAGGTCGATGAGGCAAAGGCGGTGAACGTTGTCCACATGCACTTCAGCAAGGCCTTTGACAAAGTCCCAGATGGGAGGTTGCTCCAGAAAGTTAGGTTGTTTGGCATTCAGGAAGAAGTAGTCAATTGGATCCGACGTTGGCTGAGCGGGAGAAGCCAGAGAGCGGTCGTAGATGGTTGTGTCTCTGAATGCAGGCCTGTGACTACTGATGTGCCACAGAGATCAGTGCTGGTTCCGCTGTTGTTTATCATCTATATTAAATATTTGACGATAATGTGGTAAATTGGATCAGCACATTTGCGGATGACACCAAATTTGGGTGCGTACTGGAGAGAGAGGAAGGCTATCAAAGCTTGAAAAGTGAACTGGACCAGCTGGGAAAATGGGCTGAAAAAATGGCAGATGGAACTTCGTGCAGACTGGTGTGAGGTGATGCACTTTGGGAGGACAAACCAGGATAAGACTTACACAGTGAATGGTAGGGCACTGAGGTATGTGGTAGAGCAGAGGGACTTCGGAACACAGATCCATAATTCCTAGAAATGGGCATCGCAGGCCGATAGGGTCGTAAAAAGAACTTTTGGCATACTGGCCTACATCAGTCAGGGCATTGAGTACAGGAGTTGGCAGGTTATGTTGAAGTTGTACAAGAAAATCGTGAGACTGCATTGAGAGTATTTTCTACAGATCTGCTCAGCGACCTACAAGAAAGGTATCAATAAGCTTGAAAGAATGCAGAGAAAATTTACACGGATGTTTCCGGGACTTGTGCACCTGAGTTACAGGGAAAGGTGGAATCGGTTTGCACTTTATTACCTGGAGCGCAGGAGAATGAGGGGACATCTTATGGAGGTCTAAAAAATTGAGGCATATAGATGGGATGAATACACGCAGACTTATCCCGCGCTGCTTGGGTGAGACTAGAACTAGAAGTCATAGGTTAAGGGTAAAAGGTTAATATAAAAGGTAAAAGGTTTAAGGGAAATATGAGGGGTAACTACTTCACTCAGAGAGTTTTCGAGAGTGAAACGAGCTGCCAGCAGAAGTGGTGGATGCGGGATCAAATGTATCATTTAAGAGAAGTTTGGATATTTACATGGATGGCAGGTGTTTGGAGGGATATGGTCCTGTTGCAGGTAGATGGGACTAGGCAGAGAACCAGGTCGGTATGGGCTAGATGGGCCGATGGGCCTGTTTATGTGCTGTAGTGCTCTGTGACTATCCTTGAGTGGTCCGAGGGTCATAAATAAGGAACTTGTGTTTGGAGGCGGAGGCGGTGAGTGAGGTCCATGGTACTTTGCATGACCATTTCCTCAGTAGATGTGGAGGATGGCGAGATCTGTGCGGAGCATACTGATATACTGGGGCATTTCCAGATAAAGGAGGGGGTCGTTGGGTCTCTCAGAGAGCATTAAGATGAAATAGTGCCAGAACGCCGTGGGATAATACCACCGCTTGTTCAGAGAGGCAGGAGTTGAGATTGGTGAAGCCTTGATGAAGATCTTTGTGTCCTGTCTGGCTACAGGCGTTGTCCCGGAGGATTGGCGAGTAGCCAATGTTGTTCCTTTATTCAAGAAGGGAAACAGGGCTAATCCTGTTAACTATAGACGGTTGAGTTTCACATCAGTGATGAGGAAGTTACGGGATAGGATTCTGGGGGATGGGATTAATGAGCATTTTGGTAAACCACGGCATGATCAGGGACAGCTTTGTGCGGTGGAAGTCGTGCCTCTCCTACGTGATTGAGTTTTCGAGGAGTAGACGAGGGTGATGGATGAAATGAGAGCTGTAGATGTTGTGTACATGGACTTACGGTGATGTGTTGGACAAGGTCCCTCATGGGAGGCTGATACAGAAGTTTGAGGTGCGTGGGATCCACGGAGTATTGGCTGATTGGGCTGAGAATTGGCTTGTCCATCGGAGACAGAGGTTGGTGCTCGACAGGATTTATTCTGGCTGGAGGTCGGTGACCGCTGGTGTCCCTACGGGATCTGTACCGGGACCACGCCGTCTGTGATATTAAGAAATGTCCTGGATGGGTGGGTCAGTAAGTTTTCAGACGATACAACGATCGCTGGAGTTGTCGATGGTACCGAAGACCAGAAGAAATTGGAGCAGAATTAGGCCATTAAGCCAATCAAGTCGGATCCGCCATTCAGTCGTGGCTGAATCATTTCTCCTTCTCAGCCCCGTTTTCCTGCCTTCACCTCGTAACCTTTGAAACCCTGCCAACGCAGGAACCTATCAACCTCCGCTTTCAACACAACCGATGACTTGGCCTCCACTGGCGTCTGTGGCAACGAATCCTAAGGATTAACCGCCTTCTGGCTGAAGAAATTACTCCTCATCTCTGTTCTAAAGGGACATCCTACTGTTCTGAGGTTGTGCTCTCTGGTCCTGGACTCTGCCACAGATGGGAACACCCTCCCCACGTCCACTATATACAGGCCATTAGATATTCGGTACGTTTCAATGAGATACCCCAGATACTTCTAAACTCCAGCGAGTACAGGTCCAGAGACATCAAACGCTCATCGTGCGTTAACCCTTGATTTCCAGGTTCGTTCTCCTGAACATTCTCTGGACCCTCTCCAACACCAGCACATCCTTCCTTGGATATGGGGCCCAGAACTGATCACAATACTCAAAATGTGGTCTAACTAACGCCTTATAAAGCTTCAGCATTACATTTTTACTTTCATGTTCGAGTCTCTCTAAACGAATGATGACATTGTATTTGCCTTCCTCAACACCGACTCAACCAGCACGTAACCTCCAGGGAATCCCGCACTGGGACTCCCAAGTCCCTTTACACCTGCGATTTCTGAATTCTCTCCCGGTTTAGAAATTGTCGTCCGCCGTTAGTCGTTCCACCGACGTGAATGACCATGCACTTGCCTACGCTGTATTCCACCTGCCATTTCTTTCCCATTCTCCAAACCTATACAAGTCCTGCTGCAGACCCCCTGCCTCCTCAGCACTCCCTGATCCTCCTTCTTTCTCTGTATCATCCGCAAACTTGGCCACAAAACCATCTATTCCGCCATCCAGATCATTTACATATAACGTGAAAAGTAGCGGACCCAACACCGACCCCTGCGGAACACGACTGGTCACCGGCATCCAACCAGAAAAGGCATCTTTTATTCCCTCTCTTTGACTTCTGCCCGGCAACCAATCTTCTATCCATGCTATAACTTTCCTGTAATACCATGGAATTTATCTTGTTTAGCAGCCGCATGTGCGGCACCTTGTCAAACCCTTCTGAAAATCCAAGTGCACAATATCCACTGACTCTCCTTTGTCTGTCCTGCTTGTTACTTCCTCAAAGAATTCCAGCAGATTTGTCAGTCAAGATCTCCCCTGGAGGAAACCATGCTGACTTCGGCCTATTTTATCATCTGCTTCCAAGTAACCCGAAACCTCATTTTTAATAATGAACTCTTTCAGAACATTGGGGTGCAGTCCTTCCGGTCCAGGTGACTTATACACCTTCATATCTTTCAGCTTCCCAAGCACCTTCTCTTTATAATAGCAACTACACTCACTTCTACCCCCTGACTCTCTTGAATCCTGGCACGTTGCTGTTGGCTTTCACAGCGAGGCTAACGCAAAATACTTATTCATTTCGTCCACCATTTCTTTGTTCCCCATTGCTACCTCTCCACCATCATTTTCCAGCGGTCCAATGTCCACCCTTGCCTCTCTCTAACTCTTTATATATCTGAAAAAAGACCTCTGTTATATTATTGGCTAACTGACGTTCACATTTCATCCTTTCTCCCCTTATTGCTTTTTCAGTTGCTTTCCGTTTGTTTTAAAAGCTTCCCAATCCTCCAGCTCCCCGCTTTTTTTGCAATATTGTAAGCCCTCTCTTTTGCTTTTATACTCTCTTAGAAATCCATTGTCACCCACGGTTGCTTCATCCTCCCATTAGATTGCTTCTTCTTCTTTGGGATCAACTAATTCTGCGTCTTTCCAAATCACTCCCAGAAACTTCTGCCATTTCTGCTCTGCCGCCATCCCTGCTGGGGTCTCCTTCCAATCAACTTGGGCCAGCTCTTCTCTCATGCATCTGTCGTTCCCTTTACTTAACTGGAACACCGATACATCTCCCTCTCAAATTGCATCGTGAATTCTATTATATTTTGATCACTGCCTCCGAAGGGTCCTCTGGCTTAAGCACCCTAATCATATCTGATTCATTGCGGAACACCAAATCTTGAATTGCCTTTTCCATCGTGGGCTCGACCACAATCTGCTCTAAAAAGCCATTTGTTAGGCGTTCTGCAAATTCCTTCTCCTGGGATCCAGTAACAAACTGATTTTCCAATCGACCTGCATGCAGAAATATCCCGTGACCACCGTGGTATTGCACTTTTTACATGCCTTTTCTATCTCCTGTTGTAATTTGTACCCCACATCCTGGCTGCTATTCAGAGGCCTGTATAGAATTCCTATTAGGGTCTTTTTACACTTCCAGTTTCTTAATTCTACCAAAAAGGATTCTACATCTTGTCATCCTATGACACTTCTTGCTGAAGATTTCATTTAACTTTTTACCAACAGAGCCACCTCACCCCCTTCGCCACCCGCCTGTCTTTTTGACAGGATGTGTATCCTTGGACGTTCAGCTCCCAGCTGTGACCTTCTTTCAACCACGACCCTGTGATGCCCACAGCTTCTTACCTGCCAATTTCTAACTGCGCTACAAGATCATCTATTTCATTTACTATATTGCGTGCATTCAATGAAAACACCTTCATTCCTGCGTTCACCACCCTTCTCATATTTGTTTCCATATTGCCTGAAGATAAATTCCGATACCTTCCTCAACTTTGTGTCTTATTCTTTACTCTGGAGAATTAACTAACCTCTCCTGCACTTCCCTTCCTCTTTATTGCATCCATAATTTTTCAATCTGTCCAATCCACCCCCTACGATTTAGTTTAAATCCCTATCCCACCCCTCCCCTCCCACGTCCTCCTCCGCCTCCGCTCTCACACAACCACTTTTCCCTCTCGCCGACCGCACACACTGCCCACACACCCACATCTATCACCCCGCCAGCCTCACACTCCCCCACACACCCCTACCCCCTCTCCTGCGAAACCCACTCCTCTCCCACCTCCACCTCCCCAACCCCTCACCCCTTCACATTCCACTCTCCTCCATCCCATCACCCTCCCCTCCCAACCCCAATCCCCTTACCTCCCACTTACCCCTCACGTCCCTTCCCTCCCATTCCCCTCCGCTCTATCCCATCCTCCTCTCATCCCACCACCTCTCCACTCACATAGCTCACCTCAATCTCCCCGCGGACTCTCAACTCTCTCCGGTGGTCTCCCTCTTGTCTTGGGCGTCTCCCCGCGAGCTCGGAGTTGGAGGGTTGTTACTCTGGCAGGAAGTCGGTGGTCGGTGGTGTCCCACTGGGATCCGTACTGCGACCCCCTCTGTCTGTGAGGTATAGAAATTTCCTGCCTGGTTGGGTCCATAAGTTTGTAGACGATACAACGGTCGCTGCAGTTGTGGATATAGTGTAGAAAGTCGTTAAAGGACACAGCAGGATATCGATTCGTCGGCGGATGGAGTGTAATCCCGACGAGAGTGAGGGGTTGCACTTCTGGAGGTCAAATGTAAGGGGACGAGACACCGGTGATGGCAGGACCCTTAACGCTGTTTGTGTACAGAGGAGATTCTGGGAGCCGAGTCCATAGCTCCCCTGTAGTGGCCGCACAGGTCGACGGAGCGGTAAAAAAAAGGCGTATGGCACGCTCGCCTTCATCGGTCGGGACTTCGAATACAAGTCACGTTGCAGCTTTATAAAACTGGTCGGGCCGCACATCTGTGCAATTCTGGTCCCACCCCCACCCCACCCCGTTACAGGAAGGGTGCGGAGGGCTTCGGAGAGGTCGCAGGACGGGATCACTGGGGCGCTCCCTGGAATTGAGAACAGGAGCTGTAAGGAGAGGTCAGAGAGACTTGAGTTGCTTTATCTGGAGCGGCAGAGAATGAGGGGAAAGGTTTATAGTATCACCAGAGGCACAGATAGAGTAGACAGCCGGTGTCTTTCTCCCCATCGTTGAAATGTCTAATAGCAGAGGGCAACCATTTAAGGTGAGAGTGGGGATAGTTTAAAGGAGATGTGTGGTGCACGTGTGTATAAAATGTTGAGAGGGATAGATAGAGTAGACAGCCAGCGCCTCTTTCCTAGGGCACCAATTCTCAAGACAAGAGGGCATAGATTTAAAATAATGGGGGGGGGCAGTTTCGGGGAATGTCAGAGGGAGTTTTTTTTTACCTAGAGAGTGGTAGGTGCATGGAATGCGCTGCCTGGGGTGGTGGTGGTGGCGGATATGTTGGACAGGTTCAAGAGGTTGTTGGATAGGCATATGGAGGAGTGTTGTATAGAGAGATATTCGGGAAGAAAGGGTTGGATGGTGTGAGGTGTGGTTTGATGGGCGGCACAACACCGTCTCCGAAGGGCCTGCATTGTGCAATATTGTTCTATGGTTCTAAAGTGTTTTAACACATAGAGCAGTCGGTGCCTGGAAGTGCTGCCTTGGGTGGGGGTAGGTTAGATACGATGAAGGGTTCACGAGGCTCTTAGACAGGAATGTGGATGTGCGAGGAATGGATTGAGACTGACAGAAGGGGTTTAGTTCAATTCGCACTGTGTCAGAAAAGACTCATGGGCTGAAGATCCTGTTCCTGTGATGTTCTGTTGTGAGTTTTCTCTGCGGTTTCCCTGAATCACTGTCAATGCAGCGGAACACAAGTGGGTGTCAGTGTTGTGCACAGATCAGGAGCGCCTTGATTGCGGGAGGACAACACCGGGTAGGAGTGTCACCCACAAATGGGAGCTGGTTCCAGAGTTGGGGTGGGTGTAGGGAAGGGAGGGCGATGACGGAGACGGGGAGTGGTGTACGGGAGGGAGGGGGTTGATGCAGTCGGGGAGGGCTATAGGAGAGGGAAACCGTGAAGGAGAAGGATTAAGGCGTCGGGTTGGGAGGTAGTGACGGAAACGAGGTTGGCTGTGGGGGAGGGATGGGTGACGGAGAAGCGGAGCGGTGTCGAGGAAGGAAGGAGTTAGGGAGTCAGGCAGCTGTGAGAGGGAGGGTGGGAGTCGGAGACGGGGACGGGTATGGGGATGGAGGGGTTTACGGACACTGGGTTGGGTTTACGGAGGAAAAGAGGGGTGCAAGGGACGGAAGGGGTGACGGCGACGGGTGGGGTGTGGGAGAGTGAGGGGGTGTCGGAGACGTAGGAGTAGGGGAAGGAAGGATGACGGAGACGGGGAGGAGTCTGGGGAGAGAGGGGTGACAGAGATGGGGATGGGTGTCGTGGAGGGAGGAAGGGCGTCCAGGAGACAGGGTGTGGAGACCCGATAGGTTTGGAACAGGGACGCAGTGGCGTTGGGCGCCGGGACGGATGGAGGGATCTCGCCCCTGAGGACTCCCCCCGACACCCGACCAACAAAAGAGAGGGTGCTGAGCCCGGCGTTCCTGACCAGCTCCTGTTTATTTCTGTACTTCCGGGGTTGAGGGTGTGAGGTCCCGCTCCCCAACACATAGACTCCACGATTTTCCTGTCCTGCGAGGCCCCCCTCCTCACCCACTGGGAGACGCTTCACCCAACAGGAGACCCCTTACCCAACGGGAGATATTTACCTCTCACTCTACGGGAGACCTCTCTGTCGACTCTCACCGTGAGAACCTCCACCTCCCTCGGGACCTTCCTTCACATCGTCCCATGACCGGTGGAGACGGCAGTTTCCGGAATCTCCCTCTTCCTCGCCGTGCCCATCTCCTCCACCTCCCACAGACTGTTCCCCTTCTGTCCTCCCCTCCCCAAGTTCTCGGCCGGATCTGTGGACGGCTCCCCCCTCTCCTGCAGACTCCGATGGTTCAACAGACGGGATCCTCGCTGCGACCGCTCAGACCCCGAGCACGTTAGCCCAGTGATCCTTGATGGGAGGAGAGGAGAGACGGGTGGTTACAATTCAACATGATCGGGGCATGTAGGGTAGACAGTGAGGGGGAGAGAGGGGTAGAAAGAGGCAGAGAGAAAGGGGGAGAGAGTGAGCGAGAGAGAGAGAGAGGGAGAAGGAGGGGGAGAGAAAGGGGAGAGAGTGAGGGGGAGAGAGAGGGAAAGAGAGGGGACGAGAGAGAGCTGGAGGGGGAGAGAACGCGGAGAGAGAGGAGGAAGACAAGTATAGAGAGAGAGCAATCAGCCGCTTACATCTGTCCCTTTCACTCGCCCTCCCACAAACACACCAACCTACCTTCTCCTTCTCACATGGACTCACCTATCACCCGTCAATCTGTGCTGCTCCCCCTCTCCCGACCTTCTTATTCTGCATTCTGCCCTCTTCCCCTGCAGTTCTGTTGAAAGATCTCCACCTGAAACATCGACAGTTTATTTCCATCCATAGATCCTGCGTGACCTGCTGAGCTCCTCCAGCACTTTGTGTGTGTGTCTCCCCAGCTTCCAGCATCAGCAGAATCACCTGTGCCCCCCTGATGTCCGAACTGCACCTCTGTCCCTCCTGTAACACCTGTATCCTGGAACATTGAGCTGCGAGTCCGACCCTTCTTCAGCCGTGTTTCCGTTATGGCGATAATATCCCAGTCTCCAGAGTCCGCCTGACCCGTTAGGTCACTTGCAATGAACTAAATCGATGTAATAGAGCGGGCTTGCCTTTTCCTCTGCCTTGCTCCTGTCCTGGAGTCTGAACTTGCTCTCGTTGACTGCAGGATTTGCCGCCAATGTCTCATCGGCCGGTATCCTTCTCAGCTTCCCACCATTCTGCCTATATGGTTTAAAAACTCCCGAGTAGCGCCAGGAAAAATATCCCTCCCATGCTATTGGTGCCGCGCCTATTCAGTTGAAACGTGCCCCCCTTGTGTATAGTGATGTACATTTTGTGTTCAGTCTATGTTATTCTTGTGAATGATGCTTGTATGATGCACGGTATTGGGAATAGCTGGGTTGTCAACGTGGTCGGAATGGACTCGTTGGCCGAAAGGCCTGTATACGTGCAGTACAGCTCTTTGGCTCCATGTTCCTCTGATGCTGCTGCAAGTAAGTTTTTATGGCACCTCTGCGTTCATCTACTTATGCATAACAGAATAAACTCGACATTGACATTTTACAGGTTACTTCTGCCCAGAAGAAATCACAATGATCCAGGAACCTGAATCCATCCCCCCTGCACCAGCTTCTCAGCCACACATTGATCTGGCCCATCTTTCTTGTGCTTCCCTCACTGGCACTTAGTACTGGAAGTAAAACATACATCACTACCCAAGAGGCTCTTTAGCCTCTTCCCTGATTGATAATTGGTATATTGTTGGTAATTGTTATTGTCACATGTTACGGCGTACAGCGAAAAGCTTTTGTTTGGTTTGCCATCCAGACCAATCATTCCATACATAAGTGCAATGAGATAGTACAAAAAAGAAAGAGCAACAACAAAATGCAGAATAAAGTGTTTCTGTTACAGAAAAGGTGCAGTCCGGCAGACAATAAGGTGCAAGGGCCACGACGAGGTCCATTGTGAGCTCAAAAGATATTTTTTACATATGACAGGTTCGTTCAAGGATCTCGATTTAGATGTTGTTCTCTTATTCAAAAAATGGCGTAGAGACAGACCAGGAAATTGCAGACCAGTAAGTCTGACTTCAGTTGGTGATAAATTGATGGAGAAGACCCTAAGAGGCAGGATTAATGAACATTTGGAGAGGTATAATCTAATTTGGAATAGTCAGCATGGCTTTGTCAAGGGGCGAGCTTGTCAATGACGAGCTTGATTGAATTTTTTGAAGATATGACGAAACACGCCAATGAAGGAAACACAGTAGATGTCGTGCATATGGATTTCAATAAGGCATTTGATAATGTACCCCATACAAGGCTTATTGAGAAAGTAAGGATCATGGGATCCAAGGGGACCTTGCTTTGTGGATCCCGAACTGGCTAGCCCGCAGAAGGGAAAGACTTAATGTTGACGGGTCATATTCTGCATGGAGGTCGCTGACCAGTGTTGTAGCAGAGGGATCTGTTCTGGGATCCTTACTCTTCGTGATTTTTATAAGCGACCTGGATGTGGAAATGGTGGAATGGATTATACAATTTGTTGATGACCCAGAGTTTGGAGATGTTGTGGATAGTGTGGAGGGCAGTCAGAAGTTGCATTGGGACATAGGATGCAAAACTGGGCTGAGAAGTGACAGATGGAGTTTAACCCAGATAAGTGTGAACTGGTTTGTTTTGTAGATCAAATATGATGGTAGAATATAGTATTAATTGTAAGACTCTTGGTAGTGTTGAGTATCAGAGGGATCTTTGGGTCCGAGTACAGAGGACGTTCAAAGCAGCTGCACAGGTTATCTCTGTAATTAAGAAGCCATATGGCGCATTGTCCTTCAACAATTGTGGAATTGAATTTAGGGGCAGAGAGGTAATGTTGCAGCTATACAGGACCATGGTCAGACCCCATTGCAGTACTGTGCTCTGTTTTGTTTGCCTCATTACAGGAAGGATGTGGAAGCCATAGAAAGGGTGCAGAGGCGATTTTCAAGGACGGTGCCTTGATTGGGGAGCATGCCTTATGAAACAGCTTTGGAGATCTCGGCCTTTTCTCCTTAGGGCAACGGAGGATGGGGGTCGGGGGAGCCTGAAAGAGGTGTATAAGATGATGAGAGGCATTGATCGTGTGGATAGATAGAGACTTTTCCCCGGGGCTGAAATGGTTGCCGCAAGGGGAAATAGGTTTAAGGTGTTGGGGAGAAGGTATGAAGTCAGGAGTACGTCTTTTCAATCCGAGAGTGGTGAGTGCGTGTGATAGGCTGAGACAACGGTGTTGGAGGCGGATACGATAGGGTCATTTAAGAGACTTTTCGATAGGTGCATGGAGTTTAGACAAATAGAAGGCTGTGGGTAAGCCGAGCAATTTCTAATGTAGGGACATGCTCGGCACAGCTTTGTGGGCCGAAGGGCCTGAATTGTTATTTAAGTTTTCTCTGTTCTATGTTTTACCTACTCACAGTGGGTTAGAAGCTGTCCTTGAGCCCAGTGCAACGTGATTTCCAGCTTCTGTGTCTACTACCCCGTTGGGGAAGGGGGTGATAAGAGACAATGTCCGGGGTAGTAAAACCTTTGATTTTGCTGGCTACTTTGCCGAAGAAGAAAGAAGTGTGGACCTTCCAGGGAAGGGTGGCTGGTTTCCGTGAAATGCTGAGCTGTGTCCAAAACTCTTTTAAGTTTGTTGCAATTACTGGCAGAGCAGTTGTCATAAAGCCCGTGATGCATCGGGACAGGATGCTTTCTCTAAAAGAAAAGGTATATCTGTAAAAATTGGGGCAAACTTTTTTTTGGGTCGAAGACTTCGGAGCAGCTGAGCAGCTAAGTTTTTTTCTGTCATTTTTATTAGGGTTTTAAGTAAAAGGGTTGGTTTCTAGAAG
>JARFYF010000046.1:0-31363 GCA_030265395.1 Rhina ancylostomus
TCTTCACAAAGGAATAGAGAACACAGGACTGCTCTAGAGTACACCACTCTAAGCAACTGGAACCAAAGTATACCTAATGGTAGACCAATACTCTGCCAACTAGTGCCAGAGAAACACAGGTATTTATGCTAGGACCCTGATGGGGGTCAGGTGTGTATTGTTATCTAATCAGTCCAGCATGGAATCCATGTACTGGACAACAAGGCATTAATGGAGCGAAATTGAGCGCCAGAATTCAGAACCATGACACGGTGGGGAGAAAGGCCCATTCCTGTTCTGTCCTGTTCTTTGTTCTATAATTGTGTTTCACGCATTTTTCTGCAGGACATGAGTGTACTAAATTAGAGGGTGTAGGCTCAATGTGAGGAGGCCAGATTGAATAATGATCTTATGGGGTTTCTTATCCAGAGTGTTGATGGAACATGCTGCCAGAGGAAGTGGAAGAGTTTGGTGTGATGATAACATTTGTACCATGTTTGTACAGGTACATCAGTAGAATTCACCAGTTGACATCGCTGTCAACATTTGCAGCAACCCTACCCACCGAAAGATGATTCGGCATTTTTGTTGGTCATCCTTCCACTGCGTCGCCATTGAAATGAACTGCTGTGCACGTAATGTCAATTTTCTGTGTTTAATCATTTGATACGAATCTGATGCATAATTCCCAGGAGAGATATCCATGGTCAAGTGAGAAAACTGTGACCACATTAATAGTTCAACGAACACTCTGTTAATGAAGGTTTTTGCCTAGGTTCCAGATGCACGTTAGGAGCACTGTGAACTCATTGATGGATGAACTTCGCATCCGCTGTCCATCACTGAACTGACTCGCACTCTGGCTGATCACCTAAATAAACTCATAAAATGAATATTCTCCCGGTTACACCCTTCTGCTCAGATGCACTGTAACCGTAGGACTTGTCTGCGTAGTGCAGGTCACCACATTATAAGAAGAATGTCGCAGTGTTAGGGGGATCTCGGACGGATTAACAGGGATGCTATCTTGGAAGGAGAGCATTCGTTACACGGAGAGATTGGATAGGCTCAAATTTCTTTTGCGGTGGCACCGAAGCCTGAGGGATGATCTTAAAATTATGAGGGGAAGAGATATGGTAGTCGGTCAGTCCTTCTCCCGGGTGGGATACGACCATAAATCTGGAGAAGGTAAGTTTGAGGTGCAAGGGGAAAATACAGAATTCTGACTGGCAAGTGTTTCACACAAAGAGTGGTGGTGGATGGAACACATTATTCGTGTCTCTTTTAATGCGGGTCCAATGTCGTTAATGTCTTTCTGTCTTTGTCTCTCCAATTGTGTTTAATGTGAACAGCACCTTCATCTGTGGAGTACGGTATTTCATACCCATGTATGTTGTAAGTGTATATGGAAGTGACAATAAATTGATTCTGATTCTGATTCTGACGTTGCCAGCGGAGGTGGCAGAGACAGGTACACTCACAGCGTTGACAAGGCATTTTCACAGGTGCGTGGAAAGGAATTTAATGAAGGGGTATGAGAAAAATACAGGAAATTTCGCATCGACAAGCACTTCGGCCCGGTATGGAGAGTCGGCCGCCAGTACTGTTTCCGTGCTGCCCGACTCAATGAACCTGTGGGACGTCACTCTACTTACCTTTTCTGTAATTTATCGCGTATCATTTGCCTCACACATGTGTCGTTAACTGGCTGATACGTCACTGACTGCGCAGCACTGGCAATACTGGGCTGAGTATTGGTGTAACAACCAACGCAGATACACCGTTAATCTGATTTGCAAGCGTCAAAATGTTTCAGTGACCTCAAATGTACTATCGCTCCCCTTCAGACACAGCAGCCTCTACTTGAATAGCATGCCAGTACATCAATGCCCTGATCCCGACTGTTTCTAAATCGCGAAATCGACTCCACAATCAACATGTTACATGCGTCCCTGGGATGACATTGAACTGAGACTGCGGAGGCTCTCCCTGAACCACTCACAGGACAGCCCAGACGAATTTAAGTGTCATTTACTCCCCGCCCTATTACAGTCTTGTTGTCTGGTCTCTGGGTTTGAAAAGGAAACACCTTGACGTTATTTGGTTTGAAGTAGATGACTTGGCAAAGAGCTGCAGATTGAACTGAGGATGCAGCTTGTATTCAGTGGATGGAACTAACAATCCCCACCAAGGTATCTAATAATGTGTGTTTCTCCTGAGATCCAGCACAGTTAGCCAGTTGTCCATTTCTCAGATCAGACGCTGTCGGTAATACTTTTGCATTATGTTTCGTGATTTCAATTTTATGTCTAAAAAACATGTTGAATATTTTAACTGCGTTGGATTTTGATGAACATGCCAAATCACATTTAAAACAAAATAATAAACGTTTGAAGTTCCTTTGAATAGTTTGGCGGACCAAATACCCCGCCAACGACCATATTGGTTGAATGTTCGCAGAAAATTTCAACGATAACATTATTAGATTCAATTGGAAGTGAAGGGGAAACAAAACATTGTAGCAAACGAGGAATTCTCAGAAAGGCTCCTCATTGTATACACTGATAATAACACTGATCATCTTATCACTGACCACTCTGATCTTGTCGCTGCTCATCAAGACCCAACACAGACCACACAGATAAATCCATTGCTATTCGAAGCTCCTTGATGACCAGACTGACAGTGTGCACAGCTTCTCCCGGCCCATCATTGACCACATTGATAGCGGCACTACTTTTCCAAACCCATCTCTTACCACAATTATAATGTATATGCTTACCTGGACCCATTCGTGACCACATTAATTATGGCACTTCTTCTTGGGATTTATCACTGACAACATTGATAATGTCACAGCTTAGTCAGACCTACACCGACGACACTGGGAATAAAAATGTTTATCTAATATCAAAACAGATCTCACTGATCATGATATTGTTTGTCCAGACCCATTATTGCTTGCCCAGTGGGTCGGTGGTTAACTGTTTTTTTCCTATAAATGTTTGAAACATATAGTGTTTCAGTGAATTCATCATTAGACAGACCCTTTCCTTATTTCGCAGCAGAGAGATCCATGAACAAGTGGGAAATCCATGAGGACGGTAACATAACAAAAGACACAGTTAATTCCGGTTCATGCCTCGGCTCTATGTAAACACTTGGGACACTCACTGATAGTTTAACTCTATAATGCAACTCATTTAAACAATACATAGTCATCAGACTGAAATCAAATCACAAGTTTAACTGCTTATCCATGGACCTCTCTCTCTCCTCAGACGCATTTTCACCGACTGCCACATGTATGCAAGTGTGGACACCTCACTACAGAAATGAGCTGGTAGCACTTGAGAGAAGGCAGAAGAGGTTCACCAGGACTTTGCCTGGAATTGAAGGTTTTTGTTACAAGCAGGGTTTGGACAGGCTAGGAATGATCTAACCAGCCCGTGCGCAGGAGTCTGAGAGGTCACCTACGGATGTTTATTAAATTATGAAGGAAAGGATAAGGCGATGCTCAAAGTCTTTATCCCTGTGCAGGGGGGTGTAAAACTGGAGGGTGAAGGTTTAAACTGAGAAAGGAAAGATGCAAGGGAGATCAGAGTGGCATGTTTTACATTCTGAGGATGCTGGTACTTAGAAATACCTGCCAGAAGAAGTGGTAGATGCTGGTATCATGACGGTGATTTACAAGACATTTAGTTAGGTCCGTGAAAAGGAACGATTGAACGGGATAGAAGACAAATGAAGGAAAACGAAACTCGAATAGATAGACGTATGGTCTAACATTGACAAGTTGGGTCGAAATGCCTGTTTCCGTCGTGTACGACTCTCTGAATCTGTGATGCATCACTGAATTCACCTCTTCTGTAAGCGGTCATCGATCTCACCCTTTTGTAGAACCCAGCAAGTACTTCACTGACGAGTACTGCGACTAACAACGGAGGTGAATCGGTAAGAGAACATTCAAGTGTCCAACAGATGCTTCACTGGCCTCCAATGTATTAACCCTCCCCATTGGGCATTGCGGCTTGCACTTCATATACATCAGGTACATTGTTCACCTGATTAAGACCGTTTCTAAACGACCGGTGAATCACTGGCCTCCTTCGGATATTTATTGACCACTGAACTCTTTTTCTGGAAATCAGCTGAATTAAACACCAATTGGTTTCAAATTTAATGGAAGTATCTCATTCATATTCTGATAAACTGCTCCTGGATTTTCCTGAGGCTCGTCAAGTAGTCATATTTTCTGAATTTGTTTTTTCTATGGTAATATTTGTTTTTTTTTCTGAAATTCCCCTGTCCCCGCAATGATCCGTGTTTAGTTTTCTAAACCTATCAGAGTCTTCGTGTCATTGTCGCTATCCAACCCTCTGTATGCCGGGAAATCCAGGGGCCCTTTACATTGTCTTCACCTTTCATTCCTACTGGAATACGTTGGCCCTAAACTTCCGGATAATTTGACCCCTCTTTAACCGAGAAGGAAACTCGGCACGGGTAATAGATTTCGGCCGTGCTGTCGACACACAGGACATAAAAACACACACACCGTTACAAACAACTGATAACAATGAGCAACTCATACGAAACTTCGGAATAATCAAGGTTTCCAAGTTAATAAAACACAATCAGACGCGTGTATATTTCCCAAATCTGAACATAGAACATAGAACAGTGCTTGGGTGGTTCGAGAGTGTTTAAACTGGATTGCGAGGGCGAAAGAAGCCGGAGGAGTAGCTCAGAGGAAGAAGGGTATGGCGAAAAGTCAAAGCTGACAGGTAGAGAGGCTTTGCGGAAGGATAAGGAGAGTACAGGCTATACAAGTAGTAAGGTGGATGGGCTAAAGTGCATTTACTTAAATTCAAGAAGCATTTAGACATCAGGGAGATGAACTGAGAGCTTTGATAAGTACGTGGGACTGTGATGTTCTGGCCATTATAGAGACGTCGCTGGTATTGGGGCAGGAATGGATATTGAATATTCCTGGTTTTCATTGTTTTAAAAGGAATGTGGGGAGCTGAGGAGGACGAGTGGCGATCGTGGTCAGTGACACTGTTGCATTTGCCAAAATGGTAGATAATGGAGACGGTTCCTCTCTAGAGTCAACATATGTGGAAGTTAGGAATAATAAAGGTGCAGTTCCCCTCCTGGGAGTATTCTATATACACCCTAGTAGCAGTAAGGATACTGAGAAGCAGAATGGGTGGCCTTTTTTTGAAAGATATGAAAATAACAGGATTATTATTATGGGAGACTTCAGCTTTCCCAATATTGATTGGCACCTACTTAGTGTCAAAGGTCCAGACGGGGCGCAGTTTGTTATGTGTGTCCAGGACGGATTCCTGACACAGTATGTTGACAGGCCGCCTAGAGGGAATTCCATATTAGATCTAGTTTTAGGCAATTAACCGGGAACGGTGACAGATCTATTGGTGCGTGAGCATTTGGGGGACAGTGCTATTGCTCCATAAACTTTAGGATTGTCAAGGACAGGGATTGGAGCAAATAAGACGGGAAGAAATTTAATTGGAGAAAGGCGAATTATGAGTCCATAAGGCGAGAGCTTGGGAATGTAAATTGGAATTATATTTTTCAAAGGAAATGTACTGTGGATATGTGATCGAAGATCAGGGTTCTTTTGAGGGATGGTAGGGGTAAATTTGTCCCCGTGAGGCAGAGCAGGAATGGTAGGGTTAACGAACCGTGGATGACGAGAGAGGTGGAACAACTGGTTGGGAAGAAGGCAGCACACATCAAGTGTAAGCACCAAGGATCAGACAGGGCTTGTGAGAAATATGGAGCAGTGAGCAAGGAACTTAAGAAAAGGCTGAGGAGATTGAGGAGGAGACATGAAAGGGCTTTGGCGAGTCGGATTAAGGAGAATCCCAATGCCTTTTACTCGTCCGTGAAGAACAGAAGGATGGCTCGCGTAAAGGTAGGTCAGATTAAAAACAAAGGTGAGAGAATGTGCCGGGAAGCTGTAGAAATGGGTGAGGTTCTCAATGAATACTTCTCTTCACTATTCTCCAAGGAGAGTGGTCTTGATGATACTGAGGACAGTGATGGTGAGGGTAATGTTTTAGAGTATGTAGATATTAAGGAGTTGTTAGAAAATATCAGGACAGATAAGTCTCTGGGGCCTGACGGAATATTCCCCAGGCTGTTTCGTGAGGCAACGAAAGAGATTTCTGAAGCGTTGGTTAGGCTCTTTGAGTCCTCGTTGCCCACGGAGATGGTGCCTGAGTATTGGACGTTGGCATATGTCGTCCCCTTATTCAAAAAAGGTCGTTGGGATAGTCCAGGATACTACAGACCGGTGACCCTTACCTCTGTGGGGGGAGGGGTAAGCTGTTAGAAAGGATTCTGAGATAGGATCCATGAGAATTTAGAGAAGCATGGACTGATTAGGGACAGTTGCATTCGTGACGGGAAGATTTTGCCTCACGAGCCTGTTACGGTTCTTTGAGGAGGTGACCGGGAAGATCGATGAGGGTAGTGCAATAGATATGGTGTACAGGGATTTTAGTAAGACGTTTGGTAAGTTTCCGCATGGTAGGCTTCTTCAGAAAGTCAAGAAGCCAAGGGATCTAGGAAGGCTTGGCCATGTGGGTCCAGAATTGACTTGTCTGTAGAAAGCAGAGGGTTGTGGTGGAGGTGTGCATTCGGATTGGAAGGCTGTGACTGGTGGTGTACCGCAAGGATCGGTTCTGGTGCCTCTACTTTTTGTCATATTTATTAACGACAGCGAGGGGGTGGAAGACTGAGATAGCAAGTTTACAGATGACACAAAGATTGGTGGTGTAGTGGATTGTGCGGAGGGCTGTCGAAGCTTGCAGAGGGATATTGATCGGATTCAGAGCTGGGATGAGAAGTGGCAGATGAAGTTCAGTGCAGAGAATTATGATGAGGTACACTTTGGAAGGACGAAAGCCAACGCGGAGTACAAGGTAAAGGGCAGGATTCTGGGAAGTGTAGAGGAGCAGGGGGATCTGGGTGTCCATATCCGCAGATCACTGAAATTTGTCTCGCAGGTGGATAGGGTAGTTTAGAACCCTCATGGGATGTTATCTTGCATAAGTGGGGTAATCCTGTTTAAGAGCCGCGAAGTGATGATACAGCTTTACAAAACTCTGGTTAGTACACAGCTAGAATACTGTGGGTACAGTTCTGGTCGCCTCATTATAGGAAGGATGTGGAGGCGTTGGAAAGGGAGAAGAGGCGATTTACCAGGATGCTGACTGGATTAGAGAGTAAGGAGTATGAGGAGAGACTATAGGAGCTAGGCTGTTCTCATTGGAGAGAAGGAGGATGAGAGAAGACATGATAGAGGCATACAAGATATTGAGAGGAATAGATAGAGCGGAGAACCAGTGCCTCTTTCCCAGGGCACCAATGCTCAAAACGAGGACATGGCTTTAAGGTAATGGGAGGGAAGTTCAAGAGAGATGTCAGAGGGACGATTTTCACCCAGAAAGTGGTTGGTGCATTGAATACGCTGCCTGGGGTGGTGGTGGAGGCAGATACAGTTTAGAAGTTCAAGAGATTGTTAGATAAACACATGGAGGAATTTAAGATAGAGGGATATGGGGGAGGAAGGGGTTAGATTGTTTCACTTTGGAGGACGGCATAATATGGTGGGCCGAAGGTCCTGTTTTATGCTATATTTTTCTTTGGTTCTCTTGTTCAGTGGAGCCCACTGCGGCCTCGTCGGCCCACTACAAGAACAATGATCAACCTAACACTTCCCTCCTGCAGAGCATATAACCCTCCACTTTTCCGACTTCCCTGTGCCGAACAGCCTTTCAAATGTCCCTATTGTATCAGCCTCCACAAACACTCCCGGCCATGTGTTCCAGGCACCAACGGCATTCTGTGGAAATAACCTATATCCTCCTTTTCCCCTAAACATTCTTCCACTGACCATAAACGGATATCTTCTATTATTAACTATTGCCGCCTTCGGGAAAAGGTGGAGGATATCCAACTCTATCTACTCCCCTCAGAATGTTATACACCTCTGTCAAGTGGCCTCTCATCCTGTGTCGCTCCAAAGAGAATATCCCTGGTTCCTCAACATTTGCACATCAGGCAGATTCTCTGCTGCAGACAACATTCTAGTAAATCTCCTATCTACACTGTCTTAATCTTCCACATCCCACTGTATTGAGGTGACCAGAACTGAGAACAATGCTCCAAGAGTGGTTGAACCAGCGTTATGGTTTATTTTTGTTTTGTTTTTTGTTTGTTACTGTCACTTGAACTAAGGTACGGTGAAAAACTTGTCTTGCATCCGTTTGTTCAGAGCAATTCATTACACAGTGCATTGATGTAGTCCGGGGTGAAAATAACAACAATATACAGATAATGTGTCTCAGCTACATGGAAGTGCATTTCAGAGACAATAAGTTGCAAGGCCATAAAAACCTCGATTGTGTGTTCAAAGGTCCATCGCATCAACTAAGGGAACCGTTCCGAAGTCTTATAACTGTGGGATGGAAGCTGCCCTTTACAAAATGTGTCACAATGTTGATCAAAGAGCAAGCTCGCAGATAACCCAAATGCGGCACACGGGTACAATACTGGAGTCAGGATACTTGCTCAGGACAAACACAGGCAGAAACTGGAAGGAATCTTGCCTCGGAGATCTGAGGAGGAATCCCAACACGAATTGGATCTTCAAAAAGGAATAGAGAACACAGGACTGCTCTAGAGTAGACCACTCTAAGCAGCTAGGAGCCAAAGTATACCCAAAGGTAGAACAATACTCTGGCAACTAGTGCTAGAAAAACCCAGGTACTTATGCTCGGCCCCCGATGGGGCTCAGGTTTGTGTCATTATGCAAATAGTCCAGCATGGAATCCATGTGCTATACAATAAGCCATTAAAGGAGCCAAACTGAGGACCCGTACTCAGAACCGTGACAAAATGATGCTGGTTGTCCTCAATGCGACTCCGCTTCACCAAATACTTGTAAGTCTTTTCCCTAAGAATAACCTACAACAGCTTGCCCACCTCTGAAATAAGACTCACTGGTCTAAAATTCTCAGGATTATCCCTAGTACCTTTCTTGAACAAAGGAACAGCATTAACCGTCCTGCAATCCTCAGTTTCCGCTCCTGTGGTCAGGGACGATGCAGTATCATCGTCAACACCCCAGCAATCTTTTCCCTGAATTCCCGTTTTACCTGGTGTATATCCCAACTGGCCGGAGACACTTGTCTAACCTGATGGATTTTAGAAGCTCCAACTCTATTTCTTTCTTAACCTCAACATGCTCCAGCTCATCTACCTTTTCAACGCTGAACTCTCATTCGTCTATGTCCCAATCCCCAGTGAACACTGAAGCAAAGTATTCATTAAGTTCCTCCCCTTCCTTCTCTACCTCCAAGCCCATGTTTCCTCTTTTATCTCTGAGCGGACCTACTCTCAGTCTAGATATAATCTTGCTCCTCATGTCCGTTTAGAACGCCTTCAGGTTCACCTTAATTCTACTCGCCAAGCCTTTCTCTTGTCCCATTCTCGCTCTTCTAAGTCCGTTCCTAAGTTCCTTCCTGGCTTCGTTATGATTCTCAAGAGCCCTGCCTGATTTTGGCTTCATAGATCTAAAGTATGATTCAGACTTCCTCTTGTCAACCTCTTGTCAACCATGGTTCTTTTACCCTGCGATCCGTTCCTTGTCTCAGTTGTACAAACCTATCCAGAACCCCATAAACTGCCTCCATATTTCTACGGTGCATTTGCATGACAACATCTTTTCCCAATTTATGCTTCTAAGATCCTTCTAAGATCGTGATTACGCCTTCCCCGTGTCGTCTGCTTGTATCCCTGTCCATGGTTTTGCGAATTTTAGTCACTATCTCCGAAATGGTCGCCGACCGAGAGGTATTTAACAAGATCAGCTTCATTCTCTAGCATGTGCTTGCAACGGATACCTCAATTACAATACAATGGAATGTCTCAGAACCACATTGAGCTTTAAGCAAGAAAATCCATCAAATTAATCAGTGTTGCTTACCCATCACCTTCTGAAGACCACGGTCTCAAAAGCAATTTGCGTTTATTTCGGCCTTTACTCAATCCTCAGGACCTGAAAACGATCTAATGTGACGCACCGGCGACAGCAAATTCCTCGTTAATGAACAGCCAAGTCCCAAAAGGTTCCACAGACACAGGGAATGCCCCGGAATCCTGAAATACATGAAACAATTGTCATATCGTTGTACCAGAAAAACACGTCAACAATAACACAAACCATCAGACGCAGTAATCCCTGAATAATAACTCACCTCAGCACGAAAGAGTAGCTTACTAAAAATACTGAGAATATCACTCGGTGAAATAAATCCCATGTCTTGAGGATATCAAGCGCCGCGATGGTGCAGCGAGTGGGGCCGCTGCCTTACAACTCCAGCAACGCAGGTTCAGTCCCGACCTCTGGTGGCTGAAGCGTGGAATTTACACGTTCTCTTGGTTACTCTGTTGGCTTCTATTGATGTTGAGGTTTCATTCCACAGGCCAACATTTTGCGGGTCAGTGGTTGAATTGGCGAATGTAAGTCGCACTTACTGTGCAATGGAATTGTGCAGTCGGGTTGCCCATGGCTTGAATGAGACCGTGGGGAGGATAAAGTTCGTTAGTGTAAGATTACTGTTGTAGTGGTTGTTTAGAGTTCGGTACGGACTTGCTGAGCTGCAGGTCCAGCTTCCTTGTTGTCTTCCTGGACAGGCTTGAGGGATCAGACTCCTGCTCTAGTTTCCTTGTGTTCTTGTGATACTCTTCAAATCAACGCGGCATCCTCCAATACAAAGAATGTTTGGTTAATCATATTCACATATCAACAATGATTTTATTTTGCACTTTCGATTAAACTCTCCTGCTGACCTTCTCAAGCAACGCATATACTGTCGAACATGATCACAACCGAAACTACTCCTCATCCGTTCAATTCACCGTTAATCAGGAAGAATACGCCCCTTGCCACCCAACACGGGTTGCATTTGATCAGGATGCAGCCATCAGAGTTGATGTTTTCCCCAACATTTCCCTGAATCGAGACCGCTTGGCCAATGATTGCTGGAATTTTGCATTTTCGACACTTTGAAGAACAGCATTATCTCAGTTGATTTCCGTGGCCTGATGTTGCACCTGCAGATATAAGGCATGAGAGTCCGACAGTCAGAGATGTTTGGCTTCCACTCTTGTCCTTCCTCAGATGCTGGAATTTCTATTACTTCAGACAATGATTTCTTTAACCAGATGAGTTAGGAGCTCCATGCATATTCAACGTACCCCCTCCTCCCCCACATAGAACACTGTATCAGCCTTCAAAAGCAACGACTTCTTTTCGTTTCAAGTAACTTCCCTCAGCACATATCAGGGAATGCGTTTATTTTACCGCTCATGATGATGCTTCGGTTCACCCCTGAAAATCTCTTGTTTGCCTTGAGATCTTTTCGCTCAACAACTGGGCTAAAAGCAGATGGCAAGACCAAATTCCGCTCGCTGGTAAATCTTACATCTGCACAACGTGAAATCGTGCATGTGGCTGCCAACCAGTTATTGCTTCGTTTTCACAAATACTTCCCAAAGTAGGAGCATCGGTCGCATTGTTCTGATGTGAGCTGGTTGGTCTGACTGATTTTATTAGGTGTCTCATGATGAGCTTGTATTGCATTTATTCCTTCTGAACAGAGCAAGTGATATTCAGACATGCCCCAATCGCAGTCTCCCCAGTTACCGAGGACTCTGTTAATTGAGCAGCGTCCGTTTCATCACACCCCGAATTTATTGGTACTTCCCATCTCCTGCTGCTGTTGTGAGGTGTAATTTGTGGATATATTATTCCTTAGTCGGTATTTTGCCTTCGCAATCACTGCTTGTTTCTCCGAGCCATATCCTTCCGTGCATATCTAAATTATCCCATTGTCTATGTTCCCTTCCATACATGGTAAATGTCTCTCTGCCTCTATATGTTTGGTCACCTCCTTCTAATGCTGAATTATGATCATATGCTTCAAATTTATTCCGCTCGTTCAGCAACTCACGAACAGCCGCCTCGACGTCACGACCTTAGAAACATGTTTCTGACTGTTCGTTCTGCACTGCTCTGGAAATTTACTTCACTGATGTTGAAAATCAGCTGAATGTATATTCAAGTAACGGCACCATATACTAATTCGTTTTCACTGTTTTCTCCCTATTTAATCTTGGGCTCTTCCCCCATTAGTATAAACGTTATCCCTTTCTCCAGTAAATCGATCGTCAGTGTTTGTGTCACTGCATCTTGTTCTTGTCCAGTCACCAATGATTCATTAGTCACATTTCTACCACGGCACGTTCACCAGAAACGTATTGTCCAGTTCATGAATGTACTTCTTTCCCCCCTCCCTCAATACTGCGACACTGCACTTCCATTCCCCACCTCTTCACACAGTGCGTGCAGTGTTGGCATACGCAATTTAGGAATGACGTGACAGCGCCAGCAAGGGTGCAGAGGAGATTAACACAAATGATGGAAATATTCACTTCAGAGGAGAGACAGCAGAAACTAGGTCTGTTCTCTCTAAAGCTGTGGAGATTACTAGGGGACAAGATTTAAGTATTAGAACTTATGAGACGTATAAATATTGTAGATTGCAGGAAACTGACCACTCTATAAGAGTTATTAACACAAGAGGAACAGATTTAGGACAAGGTAGAACAGATTTCTAAGGGATATGAGTGAATGCTTCACCTTGAGAATGCCAAGTGCTGGGAGTGAACTGTCAGAGAGACCTGTTGAATCGAGGTCTCTGAGAGCATCAGATAAGTCTCTGGATGAGACTTAAATCGCTTTGCCATACAACGATAGAAGCCAAGTGCAGAGACACGGAGATAGCATGGCGAGGTACCCACATGTCAGCGAGGTCATGATGGGCAGAATAGAATGTACTGCATCCACCCAGAAATCCGTTTCCATTCAGTCTGAAAAATGCGAACGATAATGGCATAAGGAACAGTTTGGCAATACAGACTCGGAACCTACGTCCAGAGTATGGCCCTGGGAAAATAGACAGGCAATGGTTTTCATTAAAAATCATAAAGCACAATTTGCATCAAATATATATTATGCCTGGGATGATCTGGGAATAAGACGTTCCATATACTATAAACGTAAACCCCTTAATACGCTTGAAAAGTTTCATTGTTTCATGTCCTTCATTGATCTGAGATATTATGATTTCTTAAGGTGCTGTTGCCGAGATAATGCTATTCAGAGACATCCGATTGTTCAGATTAACTCCTTTGTTGAAAGTGATTTGTTTGTATAAATTGCTTCACTCCTTTGATCGGTTGATGATTGGTGGAGCTCGGCAGATTTGAGCAATTTTAACAGTCCGAAATTCTGAATTAATTGCTGATAACTCAGTGGCACTAATAATTATCGTCAGGGGATTATTTGCTCTAGTCTTCCTGAAGGGCAAATCCTGCTGTTTTTCATGAGGAAGGATTGTCTCCTTCATTAATTTTAATAGGGCTGACTGCTCCACTATTTGATGATATTTGGAGATATTCTGGAGTATTATTTTGGGCTGCTCTGTGGGGCTGTGTGTTGAATTATGTGCAGGTATATTCAGATCATTCATGTCAACAATATACATTTTTGTGGCATTGGATGGGTATGATTGTTCTGTCATCCTGAAATATTCGGAGATCGCTGATCTGCATGTGGCGTTGTGTTAATGCACCGTGTTTTATCGGTCAGGCGTGTCATTATATGAATTATTTTTCATGGTTGTGAGCCTTTATTATTCCGAATTTTTGCCCCACGCAGATTTTTACTCTTTAATTGTTTGAAAATCTGATATGATCTGAGGTGGTAAATGTTCGCAGGTTTGTATCATGGAAGGACACCATTGGAAGGTTCTGTCAATCCGAGTAACTCCATAAGTTCCATAATCATAACATCAGAATGACACATTATTTAAACATGACAATTGAAGGGTACTGGATTTTTATTCTGAGGTAATATTCTTTCTTTATTATTCTGTTTGCCATTGCATTCTGTGATAATTATTAGTTCATATGAATTTGCCTCTGCTTCCCGTGTGGTAAATCGGCTCCAATTGGATGGATTAGTGCCGTATTATGGCCCTGAACTCTCGTACTTAAGGCCCTTAATGGGGTAAGCACCTTTGGTGGCATGGACCTGTTCGGCCCAATGATCTAAATGTTGTATTGCTCTGTGACTCTACTTATTTGGAGCACGTTCAGTCTGAATTGATGGCTGGATTTGTTGAGTTGTCGTTTAAAATTCTGAGACGTTTATTTTGTGGCCCTCGCGGGATGTACAATTTTGAGGGTATTGGGCATGTTTCGTACTTTCGCAGTGTTGGATGATTTTGTTGTCCTCTTGTATCCGAGTTACTGCTTGATCTGAGCGAGTGTGTTGCATCTGAGACCGAGTAATGTTGGACTTATTATATGTGTCGTGATGTTATATTATTGCTGTGGTCCATGCCTGCCTGAGGTGTTCCATAATTAGTGGCGCCTTATGGACCAGTGGTTCAGGACATATGTGAGGACATTGAGCCTGATCTTTTTGTTTAATTCTTTGTGTTACTTTGTCTGCTTCCCAATTTCTCTGTTTCGATGATTTTTTTTTGTTCTTTGCGCTTTGTCCCTTTTTATTGGCCCTCTGAGTCCGATGACACTGACGTGGGGCTCTGGTTCTGAATTTCCAGTAACTTGATGAAACAGCATGTAATTTGTTACCGTTTGAAAGGCTAAAATGGTTTGATGTGATAACATGTTGCAGGTTCTGTATTAATTTGAGCAGCTCCACGGGCTGAGATACTGTACTGTAGCATGCTGTCAGTCTGCGGAAATCCGTTCTTTCCGGCGGTTTAACATTAAAGTTGCGTATTGTTTTGTAGTGACGTTCCTCCCCTATAAAATCGTTATATTGAGGCTAATCTCAAGTTGTATTATCAGGCAAGCGCCGTAGTGTAACGGTTAGCGTAACACTATAACAGCGCGAGCGACCCGGGTTCATTTCCGTTTGTACGTTCACCCCGTGTCTGCGTGGGTTTCCTCCGAGTGCTCCGGTTTACACCCACATTAAAAAGACGTACGGGTAGGAAGCTGTGGGCATGCTATGTTGGCGCTGGAAGCGGGGTGACACTTTCGGGCTGCCCCAAAAATACTCCACACAAAGCGATGAACTTCACTGTGTGTTTCGATGCACATGTGACTAATAAAGTTTTCTTATCTTGTCTTATTTGTCGACAGAGTGCAGTCTGCGCTAACTCCTCAGCAGTGATCTGGATCCTTTACACCTCTGTGTACCTGTATTCATTTTATGTGTTCAGGAAGGTATCTTATGATGAAATATATGTGTGAAATATCATGGCGATGCATCAGCTTCATGTGTGTTATTCCGAAGTTTTGTTTGAGATATCGATGTCCGACTGCATTTTAATGATGAAAATGTTTAATGGATCAAAATGCTCTGTAATTTTGAGGATGTTGATGACTGTGAAGTGGTATAACATTTTTCAGGGGCAACGTGGTCCTGCAGCTTTCACCATTTGAGCGGCAGCAATGTCTGTGCTCATGCATGTTTCGATTTGTTCATGTTTTGACTTGCAATTTTGAGGTGGCCGTTTGACTAAAGTTAATTAGTGATTTACAGCTGGAGAGCTACATTTATTTGGAGAATTTATGACCGTGAGTAATTATTATTTTAATTTTTCTACAGTGCTGTATTGTTTCACGATGTCTAGTAGTCCGTGATGACTTTGGAATGTTCTGTGTAAGTGAATTGCAATATTACTGAACATTTCATCATCATGTTGTTCAGTCGCTTTTTGGACTGTTAGCTTCTCCCGCTCTGAAGTTAGGGATTACACAGAAGTGATTTATATTACATTGTATTTACGCTAACTATTCCATCTGTTTCGCAACTGAGAAGATACAAAATGTTGTCCCCTCCCTCTGAAAGGCAATATGATTTTTAGTTTCTACGATGCTGTATTTGTTTGCTCCATTTTGACAGCAAGTTGTTGCATTAAATTCAGAGAGCTTACGCGTCGGATGTGTTCTGTTGGTTCGATATTCTTCATTTACTTCTAGTATTTTATTACACTGATTACTCTGTGGGCCGGAAGGGCGAAAGATTTTCAACGACTTTGCGAGTTTCAGGTGCTGAAGCAATCTAAATAAATGTATAGATGCCAGCTGATAAATTGGCAAAAGACAACTTCGGCGCACAGTGAGAGACATGATGCGATGAAACACAAGTTGATGAAACCGGTCAGAAATCCGGAAGGCACTGATACTGCACGGAACCTCAACTGACAAAACTCGAATAGCCCTTTTGAAAGTGTGGAAGGGGGAGGCGGATGACCTGGGCCACCACCGTTATTTCTTCCCCTTGCTGTACCGCTCACTACATTTCAAAGTTAGAGTCAGTAAAGACTTCACTAACGCCTTCAGCTGCTCCCTGAACTTGGTCTGGGTCACTGCATAAAGAGCAGTGTTTGTGCATCAGCTCAACAGTTGCTGCATGAGGCGGAGCTCAGTGAAAAAATCAGGTATGTTCACCCACGATAGTTTTATCACATGAATAATCCTGTTCCATACTGCAGTTACGGCCTATAATGCACACAACATGATGAAATTCCCTGAGACGACCAGCAGCAAAAAGAGTGGTTTCCTGCGGCTCTGCATCTATGGGTCTCTGGGACTCTCCACAATGCTGGGACCCCGGAGACTCCTGCGGGCTCTACTGGCCAATAAAATGTACCTCATTATTAATGCATTGAACAGAAAAAAAACAAAAGGGATCACAGTAGTCAGTGGAGAACGGACGATTTCTATCACGGCCCAGGTTAGAGAATATAGCAACGCGTATCTTTGGACACAAATCCATCGGACATTATTCGACCACGAAAAATGGCAGAACATGTTCTTTCTGCAGCTCAGCACATTCACAGTTCCCGGAACCACAGCCGCCGGTTTTTCGCTACAATATCTTTGTTTTTAATTCGGGCAATAAGTAGTGTTCATCCAAGTTGTCCATGATTTTGCAAATGATAAGAATCCTATCTCCATCAATCCTCTCTAATGGCCTCCCGATTACTGACGTGAAACTCAAAGGTCTATAGTTAGGGGAATTATTTCTGTTCCCCTTATTAAACAATGGAACAACTTTAGCTGCTTGACAGTCCTCTGGGACCTCGCCTGTGCCTAGACAGGGCAAGAAGATCTTGTTCAAAGCCCTAGAAAACTCATCTTTAGCATCTCTCAACAACTTGGATGTCTTATTTGGCCCTGGGGACTCATCCACCAGAATATTTTTAAGGAGACCCAACAATGTCCTTTTTTAATCTCAAAATACCAAGCGTATTAGAACGCTCCGCGGAGATCTGACGATCGTCCACGTCCATCTCCGATGCAAAGTACTCATTTAGAGCCTCGCCCACGTTATCCGCCTCCAAGCACACGTTTCCTCTTATGTCCTTGTCTTACCCTCGCTCCAGTAATCCGTTTGGTTTAAAATAAAGCCAAAGAGAGTTATGACGGTCATCTCTTTCTTAAATATCAGTTGCGTAATTCTGTGCTTATAACCCTCTCAGACTAAACGTATCAGAAGAAACATTCTCCCGACATCCGTCTTATCCTTGCCGCTCAGAAGCTTGTGTCTTTCACTCTCATCACGGTTTTTCTCCTAAAATTCAGCTGAATAACAGAGGAATGTTAATGCGCATAAACAAGTGAAATCGTTGATGTAGCTGGATCAACTGATTTGTGGATCGTGTTGTATTCAAGAATCCAGAAGCATTGTTCTTAATTGTAAACTGGAAGTTTACTGAAGGCAAAATTGAAAAAAACCACGATCAAATGTGTACATTTTCGTAAGTCTGTACATATCTCCGAAATATCACTGTCGGAGACAGATGGCCAATTACATGGCTCTCTTATTCACGCAGCAGTTGTTTATTCTGGGATACGAGCATGCTTGGAAACTAAGTGCAGCTGTAGGTGCCCGCCATTGAATTTATTCTGGTGTGCCAATGAAAGAATGATTCGGTTTCAACATCTGGAACTGCTCATAAAAAGCTTTACTTTGTCTGTCTGCCACAAGTGAGGTGGTCATTGAGTGGCGTTTTTAGACTGTGAGGCTGATTTATTTGTGTTGACGACAATTCAGCCGCTCTAACTCGTTTCACTGATATGTCCGAGGCTGTACCAGAATAATATATTGTCCTTTGTAAAGTCCTGGAATGACCAGTTGCTCTGTGTGTTTGGAGACCCTATTAACTAGTAAATCGATTACAGGATTGAGGATGGGCACACAGGTAGGTTTACATTCCTTGCTGTGTTTGTACGATTAAGCGGTTGTGAGACAGAGTGATTGTTGCAGCTGAATAGCTGTGTTTAGTTAAGTGTTTCTAGTGACATTAAGCTTCATTGCTTGGAGAGGTTGGACCAATGGAAAATACTATAATAGTGCGAACTCTCCGCTTGTGTTCCTGCAGGAGTTGGAGGCCAGCGCCCTGTATGAATTCAGAGGATTACATAAGGTTGAGGGTCCCTGTATTGTTTGACAGCGAAGGCGTTGCAGCTTTTGTGCAGCTTCACTGCTGAGCTCCTGCACCAACGTGGGGTAACTTCATAAGCTCCAGATGTTCCAGATTTCCGTCAGTCTGAATGTTCTGAAGGACAACGAAGTGGACAGTTTGTATTATTTCCTGAGCTTTAATCAGACGATTTGATAAAATACCAAATATCCTGTGCTTGCTGAACGTGAATAACAAATTATGTCAATCCCCTGACATCTTGTGCTCTGTCTGTTTTTTTTATCAAAGATAGCTATCGACTGAACTCCGTCCTATTTGCGATATTGAGGAAAGTAGGGGACATTTTATTCATTAGCTTTGTTGAGACTGGTTCTGTACGTTGATATTTCTGACGGACAACCCATTTATTGAATTCCTACACTGGTCTGTGAGGTTCAACTGCTATGTTTTCAGGAACGTTTTATTTTGAAACCGTTGTGCGGAATTGAACTATCTTTTTTTTGAAAAAGCACCTGTTATTTGGATCGGACGAATTGGGAGACTCTGTTTGATTAACGTGCCCAGCTGTTATGGCTGATTGACGGGCTGATATTTTGGCACACTCATTTCTGCCAGTGTGTTGCAGTTATTTCATGAGGTAAAGGTCCTTTCTGAATTAAATTGTGCAGACTTTTCAATCAAAACGCACACATTAATTTGCCAGGCACGAGCTGAACTCAAAAGCTGCGTCCGTCAGGCTGCAAGGAGTGGGCATTTGCTTTCAGCATTTTCCTCCCATACAGAACGATGAACCTGAAAACACACTGTTCGGTTTCGTAAACAAGTATTTCTCAATGTAGGAAAATTAAACAAAACAATTGTATTTTTTATTGTCTGCAGCCAGTGTTGCGTCAGATGTGTTGATTCACTGGGGAATTTTGTGGCAGATAAATTGAGGTTTTATTTCACTCCACGGGCACTGCAGGCAGATTCTTCCATTATCGGAAAATGGGGAAAGAAGCGATGCAGCTGACGAAAGAGATTTACTACCCAGTTCTCGCAAACATCGGCGTCCCTGGTGAGTCACTACACATCTTTTTCATATAACAAACATCAGAACGGCTTTGATTGCCAAACCGCTGGAGAAATATGACAGAGTTTCTGAACATCATCAGATGATCGAGGGAAGTCATTGACGACATCCATTGGCATCGGATGTGCGGATGCATGTGGCAAATTTACTGATGGTGCAATATCACAAGCAGTTTAAACTTGCATAATAAGTCGTTATTAGGACCAACACTACATCGAGAATGGAGGATCTTTCTGCATTGCCTCTTGCCGTTGCATTCGGGGACGCTGGGACAATTAACGGTGAATGAGGGAACGGGATTATTTCACTCCTCTCTCTTCTTTGCAGCAAACCTGGTGGCAATTGGGATTCTTTCCCGAGGAAACTGCGGTCTCTCCAAGTGTATCTCCGGCTATATGTTGGGCATGGCCTTTGCAGATCTACTGGTGATGATCGTCAATGTGATCCTGTATTATATTTTCATCTACCATTTTCCACGTTCCTTTCTATTGCACACTCCTGTTTGTAGGTTTATTCTATATATGTCTACGGTTACACTCGATCTGTCTGTTTGGTTCACCATTTCCTTCACGTTTGATCGATGTGTTGCCATTTGTTACCCAAAGCTAAAGACGAGGTATTGCACCAGGAGAACGGCAACCATCGTATTAACTACATTCACATGCGCGATCGTCTGCAAGAATGTTCCATTTATCTTTGCATATGAAACTATGCAAATTATTGACAAAATGAAGTGGGGCTGCAAGGCAAATGAACGATTTTTTACTTCACCGTTGGGTTCAGGCTTCGTCATCTTTCATATCTTCGCCATCGGTCCCGTTCCTTTTATATTAATTTTCTTGTTTAACTCATTGACGGTTAGACGTATTCTAGTAGCCAGCAGAGCTCGCAGAAAGCTTCGTGGTAACAGGAGTGAGCAGGAACGTGACACGGAGGAGGAGAGCAGAAAGAAATCGATTATTTTGCTCTTCGCTATCTCCGGCAGTTTTGTTCTGTTCTGGACAACAGCAGGCGTGAGCTTTATAACGACAGGACTGACAAACATCAACAGTTACCGAGGTGACCGCGGGAATCCAGCATACATTGCCACGGAAGTCGGAGCCATGCTGAAGTATGTGAGCTGTTGTTCAAACACGTGCATTTATGCGGCTACCCAAAGTAAATTCAGACGGCAACTGAGGGAAATGGGAACATCAGTCTGGAACATATTCCTGAAGTTAGTTGGAAAATAAGCCTGTGGTGATACCATGAAATATATTTTCTAGCAGAATTAACGATTTGACTCATTTTGTATTTGTATGTCTGGTAAGTAGAATACTTTGGTGGGATCATTGTTTTTATTTTTGCAGAAATTAATTCGTGCTTCTTTAGATGAGTAAATTTAATCCACCCTATAAATCTATCATTGAGCGACGCATCACGATCTTTCTTGTAAGCATTTTTTTCTTCAAAAAAGCCCTGTGAATCTGAACGGCCATATATTGCTGAGCCCATCCGCTCATCGGAACAGGCTCTATCACTTCGCCTCTTTAACCCCAAAATGTCCTTGATTGTCACTTTCAAAATGTTATTAACTTCTTTACTCCAAGAAGATAAAAGTTATTTCCTACAGAGTAAAATCAAATATGAAATCACCCTCCATTAAATCATTACAACACGTACGTATTTTTCAGCAGACTCATTTGGTGCTGCTGGTTGCAACCAATGTGTGCTGAAGGGAAAATTTATGCTGAAAGTTTTTAAATCCCCCTTAAACAGCATCATGGCCACATAGCTGGAATTGCCAACTCACAAGACCAGCTCAGGTAGAATCACTCACAGCTTTCTGGCAATAAGCACATGCTGAAATATTAGTGTATAACTACAATATGATAAACTCCTTCAACAGCAAGACTGGAAGAAATGATAAAAAAAATATGTTGACCGATCAGACAGCGTGATTGCTTGAGATGTAACTCCTGAAGGGAGATTTAATTGAAGTGTAGAAATTTTTTGACATGTCCAGATAAATGGAAACACCTATTTTTCGTACAACACCGGCGAAATACAGTAAATCAGAGGTTGCACTTCAGCAGTTAGTAGGAGTGGACGGGAGATAGGAAGAAATGTATGTACGACCCTCATACCCATAGCGAGACGATGCGATCTCAGTCTCACTGCCTTGCCTGAACGGACGACGGAGGCATATATTCACACACACAGAGCTGTGCCCGGAAGGCGCGATTGCTCGGATAAACCATCTCTTTCTGCAGGGACACATTGGGATTAATGGCCGCTTCTTGTGTCCAAGCATCATGCGAAATTAAAGTCTCCCACAGCCGTCTATCTAGAGAAATTTGGATCCCGCTGCCGGAGTGGTTGATTAAGGTTAAGTTCAAATGAACGGATGGGTGTGATCTCGACTTCACCAGCCTCACCACGCTCCCAGGAGCAGAACACCAGCGACGCAGCGGCTGTTGATCTCAGGTGGCTCTGTGTTGATGTCTTATCACCCGCGCCGATTCCGCCATGTTCTGCGCAGCTGGCGGGCCGAGGCCGCCGGTTTGAGTAATTTTATTGGAGTCAATGCCGAACATCAGACCACGCCTGCCTGGGGTCGACAACACACCGGATGGAAATTGCTCTGCAATCGGAAATTGTCTCCCTTATGTTTACATGACCGGTGGAGTGTTCCGCCCTGGACCGGTGACTCTGCTCCTCGCACCACTCACGCTGCCCGACCTGCCGATTATTTTGATTCAATTCAAATTTGCGGCATCGACATTTCTTGTTTATTTTGTCCTCCGTATCTTCCTCGTCAGCGTCCCGCACGTGGTCCCAGAGTCACAGGGTCGATTCGCATCATAACTCGAATACTCACCTTCAGTGGCAACATTACCATCGGGGCCAAGAGGCAGCGCCCAACAGTCTCGGTGGGACCCATCTCAACTACACCTATCGCCTGATCTCCTTGCAGAACTGTTCCGAGATCCAGCCCCGCGGCTGCAGGAGACACAGTCCCTGCTATACCCAGAGCACTGACCCTACATCCGGATGGGTGGATGCAACACTTTACCTGGCGCTGTTCTATTCCTGTTACCCACTGGGCTTGTACTTTCCATTATTGACATTACCTCATCAGCCCTGTCCTCGGAGCTCACTTGGACCGGGAAGGGCCTGAAAGAGGTAAGTGTCTTTGTGAATGGGCGGTAAATGTTCTGAGTGGAGAATCTCCATCACACTAACTGCCCAGAGCAGCTCAAGTGGGGGCAAATTTAAGAGTCTACCTTCTCCACAAAAATAAAATAGTGCGCCCGGGTAAAGGATGACAAGAGGCAAGACGAAGAAAGGAAAGGGAGGTGGGCAGATCAAATCCTTAATAATTCCGAGAGGGAAAACGCAGAAGCTGTGCAATAACAGAGCGGGCCGAGGGGTGGGGAGTGAAGAGAAACAGAGAGAGAGAGAGAGAGAGAGACAGAGAGACAGACAGATACAGACAGGCAGAGAGAGAGAGTTATTAACAGCTGCTGTATCTGTCTTATTCTAATACAATAACACATCGTTAATATTACACCACCGGCGAAAAACCTTGATAAGTTTTGCATCGTTTCTCTTTCTCACATATTCCTGCGATTCCTGTACAGAGGGGATGCCGGTTGCTGTTGAGAGACGGGGGGAATATCATAACTTGCAATTGTGTCACTATCAAAGAAATAACATCCGTGCAACTGAATATCTTTAGAGACCGGGAACACCAGCGACTGCAAAGATGCCGCTGTAAATGTTTGTCGGATTTGCTGCCGTCGAATCTTTTGAAGTGTAGAATGGTTTGCTAGCTTTATGCTACTGATGAAGGGTGTGGATGTGATCAGGATATGTACCCGATTTAACGTGAGAATGGTACGTTCAAAAGAGATCTGCGAAGCAAGTTTTTACACAGAGGGTGGAGGGTAACCAAAATGCGCTGTTCGGGGTGGCAGTGAGGGTAAATCCGAGAGAGGTTTTGAAGAAGTACTGACGTTGCCACATGGATGCGCAGAGAATGGAGAAATAGGGACATTATGTTGGCAGAAGGGATTTGTTATTTAGGCATTTAATTACTCGTTCAATTCTTTCGGCACAACATTGTAGGCCAAAGGGTATGTTCCTGTGCTGTACTTTTCCACGTTCTAAGTACAGGGGACAATTCTGACCGAGCATTACTGCTGGTCATCCTCATTTTTATTGACGATATAGACCCTTGACCAGCAGGGATAAAAGAAGCTTCAAATGGTGATGGAGATGTTGCAGGAACATTGCAGGTGATGACATGAAAACAAAGTCACGTGAAATAGATCTACTTGAGGCTCATTTCTGTTGTCATTTCTCCTTGCATTGTTCATGGACAAGTACTCCAGAACTATAAATTTCGATTCAACATAATCCATATTATTACCGAACATTGTTCTTGAAGTCAGCAGAGTAACCTCAGTTTTTTTTAACAATAAGATTTTTATTATAAGGTTTTGTTTGATAAGGGGATATTTTATGAGTTTTATTTTAGAAAAGTTTTCACCGGGAATACTAAGGGCTGTACAGCGCAAGCGCATGACGTCAGCGGGTAACGCGCGGGCAGTTTAAAAGCAAACCACAATATCCAGCGGGAAGCGTCGGAGCGACCAATGGAGTGAGAGGGAGGAGAGTGGTTGGGCTTTGGCTCAAGGGGCTTCGGTTTAAAGGGGCAAGGTAGGTGAGTAGTTGGTAAGTAGGTTAAGGTTAGGTTTACCTGTTATCTGTTAGAAATTTTTCAGTAGAAAAAAAACGGGGAGAAATTTAATTAGTTCAGATTGAGGACATGGTGGTGTGCTTCAGCTACTTGATGTGGGAACGTGGACCTTGCTGTGGTCCACGAAGGCCACGTCTGCAGTAAGTGCTTAAGGCTGCAGGAACTTCGGCTCACAGTTAATAAGATAGAGTTCCAGCTTCAAACACTGCGGAACATTAGGGACGGGGAGAGTTATTTAAATGATGTACATCAGGAGACGGTCAACCTCACCTCGCCCCCCCACACCACCCCTCCCCCCCCATAGATCAGGTACTTCTTGAGTCCAGGAAATAGATAGAAGTGTGACTTTCAGCGGAGGGGAAAGGAAAACAAAACGAACAGGCAGATAGAGCAAAAGACTCCGGAGGCTGTTACACTCAATGACAGGTTTTCCGCTTTGGAAGCTGTTGAGAGAGATGACCTGCCGGGTCCGAACAGCATCAGGCAGGTCAATGGCATTGCGACCGGTCCTGCTGCTCAGAAGGGAAGGGAGGAGAAGAGGAAGGCGGTACTGACAGGGGACTCGATAGTCAGCGTAACAGATAGGAGGTTCTGTGGCAGTGAGCACAAATCCCGGATGCTATGTTTCCTCCCAGTTGCCAGGTTCCGAGATGTCACTGATCGGGTCCACGGGATTCTTAAGCGGGAGGGAGAACAGCTAAAAGTCGTGGTTTATGTTGGTACCAACGCTCTATGTCGGAAGAGGAATGACGTCCTGGAAAGTGAGTTCAGTGAGCAAGGCTGAATAACAGGACCTCGAGGGTAGCAATCTCGGGATTGCTGCCAGTACCACGCGATAGTGAAGGTAGGAATATGGGAGGAGATGGCAAATAAACGCGCGGCAGGGAAGGTGCCAGATTTTTGGATCATTGGCATCTCTTCTGGGGAAGGTGGGACCTGCACAGAGAGGACGGGTTACACCCGAACCTGAGGGGGGCAATATCGTTGCAGCCAGGTTTGCTGAGGTGGCTCAGGAGGGTTTAAACTAGATTGCGAGGGGGAGGGGAACGGGAGTCGTCGGTCAGAGGAAGAAGGGGATGGGTAAAAGTCAGATCTCTGATCTAGAGAAGCTTTGAGGAAGGAGAAGCAGAGTACGGGCGATAAAAGTTGCAGGTTGGATGGGCTAAAGTGCATTTACTTAAATAGAAGAAGCATCAGGAATAAGGGAGATGAACTGAGATCCTGGATAAGTACATGGTGCTACGATATTGTGGTTATTACAAAGACATGGCTGACATCAGAGAAGGAATGGATATTGAATATTCCTGGTTTTCAGTGTTTTGCAAGGGATAGGGAGGAGGGAGAAGAGGAAGAGGGTGGCGATATTGGTCAGGGACACTGTTACAGCTGCAGAAAGGGTGGATTAGGTAGAAGGATCCTGTCTAGAGTCTGCATGGGTGGATGTTAGGAACAAGAAAGGAGCAGTTACTCTGTTGGAAAAAAATCCATAGGGGTCCCCCGGTAGCAGTATGTAGACTGAGGTGCAGATCGGGAGGCAGATTTTTGGAAAGATGCGAAAATAACATTGTCATTACAATGGGAGTCTTCAACTTCCAAAAAGTTGATTGGCACCTGCTTAGTGTCAAAAGTTTTAGACGGGGAGGAGTTTGTTAAGTGTGTCAAGGACGGATTCCTGACACAGTATGTTGACAGGCCGACAAGAAGGCATGCCATATTAAATCCAGCATTAGGTAATGAACTAGGACAGGTGACAGATCTATCGGTGGGTGAGCATTTAGGGTACAGTGACCATTGGTCCATAACCTTTAGAACTGTCATAGACAGGGATAGGAGCAAAGAGGACGTGAAGATATTTAATTGGGGAAACGCGAATGATGAGACTATAAAGTGAGAACTTGGGAGTGTAAATTGTGAAGATATTTTGAAGGGGACTGTACTATGGAGGTGTGATTGATGTTTAAGGATCTTTTGCAGGATTTTGGGGATAAATTTGGCCTGGTGAGGCAGAGAAAGTTTGGGAGGATGAAGTAACCGTGGGTGACGAAATAGGAGGAACAACTGGTTAGGAAGAAGAAGGAAACATACATAAGTTATAAGTAGCAAGGATCAGACTTCAGGGCTCATGAGGAATGTAGAGTAGCAAGGAGGTAATTTAAGAAGGGGCTGAGGAGAGCGAGAGGGGGTCATGAAAATGCTTTGGCGAGTTGGCTTGAGGAGATTTACAAGGCTTTTTGTCTTGTACATGAAGAGCAGATGGGTTGCTACAGTAAAGCTGGTCCGTTAAAGACAAAGGTGGGAGGATGTGCCTAGAAGCTGTGGGAGTGAGGTTCTCAATGAATACGTCTCTTCAGTATTCACTAAGAATAGGAGTCTTGATGATGCTGAGGACAGTGTTGGGAAGGATAATGTTCCAGAGGATGCAGATATCAAGAGAGAGGATGTGTTGGGGTTGTTAGAAAATATTAGGACAGATACGTCCCTGATCCCGACGGACTATTCCCCATGCTGCTTCTTAAATCGAGGGAGGAGATTGCTGAATCGTTGGTAAGGATCCTTGATTCCTTGTTGTCCACGAGGTTGGTGCCGGAGGATTGGAGAGTGGCGAATGTTGTCGCCTTATTCAAAAAAGGTAGTCGGGATAGTACAGGGAATTACAGACTCGTGAGCCTTACCTCTGTGGTGAGTAAGCTGTGAAAAAGGCTTATGAGACAGTATCTACGAGTATCTGTAGAATCATGGACTGATGAGGGACAGCCAGCATGGCTTTATGAAGCGAAGATCTTGACTCACAACCCTGAGGGGGTTCTTTGAAAAGGTGACCAGAAAGATTAATGAGGGTAGTTCAGTGGATGTGGTCTACATAGATTTTAATAAGGCGTTAGACAAGGTTTCGCATCTGCAGAATTTCAGACGCCAAGGGATCCAGGGAGGTCTGGCCGTGTGGATTCAGAATTGTCTTGCCTGTGGAAAGCAGAGGGTTGTGGTGGAGGGAGTGCATTCGCATTGGAGAGCTGTGACCAGTGGTGTCCCACATGGATGTGTTCTGAGACCTCTCCATTTTGTAATATTTACGAATGACTTAGATGAGGGGGTTGAAGGGTGGGTTAGCAAGTTCGGTGGTGTTGTGGACGTTGTGGAGGACTGCAAAGCTGACACAGGATATTGATCGGATGCAGAGCTGGGTCACAAGTGGCAGATGGAGTTCAATCCAGAGAAGTCTGAGGTAATGCAGTTTGGAAGGATAAAGTGTAAGGTGGAGTGCAAGGTAAATGGCAGGATTCTGGGCAGTTTAGAGGAGCAGAGGTGTTCATATCCAGACATCATTGTGTAATGGTTCAGAGTTCTGGCCCTCACTTTGGCTCGTTGTCCAGCACATGGATTCGATGCTGGACTGATTACATAACAATACACACCTGAGCCCCATCAGGGGCCTAGCATAAGTTCCTGGGTTTCTCTGGCACTAGTTGCCAGAGTATTGGTCTACCTTTGGCTCCTAGTTTCTTAGAGTGGTCTACTCTAAAGCAGTCCTGTGTTCTCTATTCCTTTTTGAAGATCCAGTTCATGTTGGGATTCCTCTTCTGATCTCTGAGACAAGATTCCTTCTGGTTACTGCTTGTGTGTGTTCTGAGGAAGTGTCCTGACTCCAGTCTTGTATTGGTGTCCCGCATTTGGGTTCTCTGTGAGTTTGCTCTCGATCAACATTATGATAGTGATATCGCAAAGAAATGCAATCAATAGTAGGCAGAAGCAGCAGGAGAAAGCCGGTGTCAGATGGTGCATGCTGCTCACCTGATTGCATGCCACATTTTAAGGATCATCACAAATAGGATACTTTGGCATCAGCAACAAAGAATAAGAGTCCCAGACACTCCTTGCAGAGAGAGACTGGAGAAGCTCATCTCAAGGTTACACAGGCCTTGGTGACTGTCTTCATCTCTGCAGGGTGTTAACCATCAAATGTGCCATCCATTGAGAGTTACATGACGCCTTGAGTACTGTGACAGACATCAAGTCTTGGACATTCCATGCCTCACTGATCAACAGCGAGGTGCTCTGAAACTCATTGCTAGCAGGGAAGTATGGGAGATTATGAAAGGGATATTGGTGGCAGGAGTCATGGAGGTCAGCGCTCTGAACAAAATGCTTCCCTTTCTCACGCACTGCACCTATCCCCTGATCTTAGACAGCATCTTAGATTTTGCTTGGTTGCTGACTGCCTCTGCATAGTGCAAGTGGAGGTAAGGTGTAATGCTACTGTGATAAGAGTCCTCAAGTGAAACTTCAATCCATCTTGTAAACTGTGTTTTGTCTACATAATCCATATTTACTTTTACCTTCTTGTTTGTTTGATTTTGTGTCAGAATCGATCAGCTATGAATATTAAAAAGAAATGCAGGTCCCCCAACAATTGAGTGAATAAATATATCACTTGGTGGCATATTGAGCTAGACAGAGAAGAATGTTCAAAATAGATCCAAGTGATCTGTGAGTCTATAATTAGTCCCTCTGAGAAGGAAAGATTAAGTTAGAAAACTGAACTATTTTGCAACTTATTTAAAATGAGCAAGCAAGTCAATTTGAACACCTAAAATGCCAACTGTCCACCTTAAACAGGATGGTTGACACGGATGAGTTGGGTTGAAGGGCCTGTTTTCCAACCTGTATGACCAGACAGCTCCATGACAAGAGGTGCAGTTTACTTGGGAAGGGCTTGGTCTGTAGTTTCATTGGCAGCTTTACACTACGTGGGAACCAATCTAACACCCAGTCAAAATCTCTAGCAAGAGGAGTGGATCAGGTCACTTGCACTAAGTTGAATCTTGAGAGGATGAGGGTTGTATTTGCACTTCATGATAATGACATTTGTATTTGTGTAAAAATCCTGAGATGTGACAACCTTTTCATCTCACCATAAGAGATATTAATATCTATTATCATTGTGTTTCAGTGTTCAAAGGATGGGAGATGGTGTAACTAATTCCTACTCATAAACAAAATTAGGAAAGAGACTGAACTCATTATTTGGTACCCCTTTCACAACTGTAAACATTAATTTCTTCCACCACTAGAATACCCTGCTTCAGGGTGTGTATCATCTACAAAATGCACTGCACTTACTCATCCAGGGTACTCCATCAGTACCTCCCAAACCCACAATCTCCACGACCAGGAAGGACAAAGACAACAAGTACATGCTAGCACAGGCACCTGCAGGTGTCCCACCAAATCACAAACCATCCTGACTAGGAAGTATATTGCCATTCCTTCATCATCAGTCCAGTCTTGATCTAAATCCTGGAACTCCCTCTCCAACAGCATTCTGCAGGTCTCTGCACCAGACGGACTGGAATAGTTCAAGCAGGAGCCTTCATAAAGGGAACAAGGAACACCAATAAATGCTGGCTTTGTCAGCAATCCCCATGTCCAAAAAAAATTAAATAAATGCATAAGAGTAAGTGACAGTTTGTAGGACCAATCTTTGATTGAGGTAGTTCAGGGCAAGAAGCTTTATTCACAGTATTTGGAGGAAAGCAATAATGTTAGTGGAGTTGCACTGGTATGGTTTCTATACTTAAGGTACCTTTCACGTCCTGAGATACTTTACCCACAGGCAGACAGAAAACAACAGGAAGAGATGGATGAGGAAGAGTAGCCTAAAGCTTAAGAGCTATTTTAAAGGGGTGAAGAGGGTGGGTAGTTAAAGAAGTAACCAAAAGGCTGAAATGATGGGAGCATAAGGAGAAGATAACATGTATAATGGAGAGCTTAGTGGAGGGAGGGGGAGAAAAGGTGGGGTAGTCAGCAACAATTCAGGTTACCGATGAGAAGGAATTAGTATGGGACACGTTGAGCTTGTCTTGGGCAAGGTGAATGGAAGGCTGTAAGGATAACATGGAGTTGCGATGAGGAGATGTACAATGGTTACAATGGCAGATGGGCTAAGGTAGGAGTAGAGATGAGTATTGTTGAGAGTGGAAGAGCTGGAAGAAGTTATAATGTTGACGTAGACGATGGCTTCAGGCTTTATGATTCAGAACTTATCCAAGACTGGTTGTCAGACAAGAAATTGTATGTAAGCAGCCAATCAAGATACTCTTGTATAGAAAATGTTCCTTAAGATTGACAAACTGCAGTTATCACACTGTTTTTAAGAGAGCTTGGGGGAGGGGGTGGGGGGGGGGGAAACAAGGAAGTTATAGATTAGTTGCCCTATTAAATGTTGAAGGAAAATTAATAGAATCAATACTTAATGGTAGAACACTGAAAAATTCCCAATGATCTGATGGGAAAAATAATACATGGATTTGTTAAAACAAAAAAAAACAGTGGATATTGCAAGTTTGAAATAAACAGTTATGTAGGAAATACCTCGTGGGTCAGATAGCATCTGTGGAGTAAGAACAGAGTTAATGCTTCAACCCAATAATTTTTCTTTGGAACTGGACTTATTAAGAATAGGCCATGTTTGTTAGTGATGATGGAGTGATAAATCCCAGAGTCATCAATGTACCTATCAATGAATGGCATTGTCAAGGGACAATGTGTAAATTAATATATGGAGGGGACAATAGCTGATATTTTGGAAGTTAATATGAGGCGACAAGGAATTATTATTGAATATTGTTGTATAGCCTATATGATGAATGTATGATCAGTCAATCTGGTAAGGACAATGGTGTCAGTAATTACATCTGATAGGTTCCTGCAAGTCATGACACAGAGACAAGAGTTCGCTGTTGGATTTCAAGATCTTTCTATATTCACATTGACAACGGGCAGATAGACAGCTTTTAGTTTGTAGGAATGAAGTTTGCTTATGGGAGTAGTCATTGACAATGATACTTGTTAAATTGGAGTTAGCCAAAATCAGTTTGGGAGTTGGTTTATTATTGTCACATGTACTGAGATTCAGTGAAAAATATTGTTTTGCATGCCATCCATACAGATCATTCCAAACATAAGTACATCAAGGTAGTACAAAGGGAAGAAAAATAATAA
>JARFYF010000046.1:59241-73977 GCA_030265395.1 Rhina ancylostomus
GTGTGCGTGTGTGTGGGTGTGTGTGTGTGTGTGTGTGTGTGTGTGTGTGTGTGTGTGTGTGTGTGTGTGTGTGTATGTGGGTGTCAATCCATGTTCAGCAATTTAACAGCTTTGGGAAAACAACTGTTTCTTGTGGTGTGTGCATGTATTGTCCTGTATTGTCTGCCAGAGGGGATAGTTTAAAGAGGTGGTAAGCAGGGTGAACTGTTTCTCGGATGATGTTGAAGCCCTGCTCCGACATTGGGCCTGATAGATATCCTCCATCATTGATAACTGTGTCCCAACGATGTTTTGGACCTGCTGCGCGCAGGGGTGGACCGTTCCAGCATAGATGGGATCCCGACCTCCGCCACCGATTCGCGGTGGAAAGCGCTTTGCATGGGGGGGGGGGCGTGGTGGCGGGAGGCGGGAAATCTGTCCTGGGGAAAGCCCATAACGACTCTGGGATCAAGCCGACACAAAGGGCGCTCCCAACCGACGAGACACACTGCCTGCCCCCGCCGACGTTGACACTGCCTCTGCTTCTCTCCCACTCGGAATAGTCTCCCCTGCCCTCAGGGCTGAGCTCCGTGACCTGCTGACACAGACAATGTCCCATCTCCGCCAGTAGGAACCGTCAACCACGGAGTGGTAGACCTCGACCCTCCTCCAATAGGATGAAGGCCAGCGTCCCGGCGCAATTGTTCCATCGCCCTGCCCGTCCCGGGGGACCTGAGGCCACATATACCTTGCGGTACACTGCGGATAAGGGAACCTACAGTGGTGGATGGCACTCGGCGACACGGGTGCCCAACACACCATCATCCCCGGGCAACCCCGTCGGGTTGAATGGGACTCAGATGCAGATGGAGGGATTGGAGGGGTTCATTTTAGATCGCGAGGGAAGACAGTCCGCATAGCCTTGGGAAGCCAACCTCCTCGACCTGTAACGTTTTTAATAGCAGACTCACCTGAGTGCATCCTTGGGCTTAATATCTGAAAGGGACAGTCCCTTCACACCAAACGGGGCAAGTTCACTTTCGGAGTCGTACGGGTTACTGTGGTAGTCGAGGCCAGTCAAATGGGAACCGGTCGTTGTCGATAGTACAGGGTACCTGGGGGACACCAAGACATCACTGACGCCGTCCAAACCCTACTGCGGGTTGCTGCTTTCCAGCGTTTGTGATGCCTTATGGTGATCTTGGGGAGCACCCGGTATAGAGAGGCTACCGAAACAAGAAGGTCATCACGGAGGCGGAGAAGTTCTGGATGATAGCCTTTCCCATGTATGGCATGGATCGATGATCCCCTGAGGTCAATCCAGATGACCAGCATGCTCGAGGCGCTGGCCAACGAAACGGCAGTGACTTTGCAACATACCGAAAACACGCTGATGCAGACGGCAGTTGAGCTGACCGACGTCAGTGTGGTCACCCTACAGAATCGAATGGCTCTGCATTATCTACTCGCTGCGGGTGGTGGTATCTGTGCAGTGATTGATAAGGAATGCTGCACGTTTATACCTGATGAGTCAAGGAACATCGCCCACGTATCTGCTCACATTTGGGACTCGGCAGCTAAAATTCGAAAAACGAGGGACCAGCTCCTCCAACATGGCACCTCATGGGGAAACTGGTGGCCGTTCAGGTCACTGGGGTGGGGAGGGGGAATGGTGGGCAACTGTCATCCACTGGGCGACTGATCTCATTCTTATTGTCATCGCAATCCATATATTATGCTGTGCTTGGCAAGTTATTAAGAGCATGTCTGCCCTTCGTTGATACTGTATACTGAAACATAGTTCCAGACGTAGTAATAGTTGTCACCATGACTGGCATATGGTATGACTGTCAATGGGTGGATTACATTGTGGATCACGTGACAGCACTGCCCAGCACCTGGTCGAAAGATACACCACTGTCAATCAAGGCTGCCTCCACCCCACCCATCAGTGCACACCTAACGACTGGCCCTTTTAAGCACCTTTTGTCATGGTTCTGAGTTTTGTCGCTCAATTTGGTTCCTTTAATGCCTTGTTGTACAGCACATGGATTCCATGCTGAACTGATTACATAACGACACACACCTGAGCCCCATCAGAGGCCTAGCATAAGTACCTGGGTTTCTCTTGCACTAGTTGCCAGCGTATACCCAAAGGTATACTTTGGCTGCTAGCTGCTAGAGTGGTATACTCTAGAGCAGTCCTGTGTCTTCTGTTCCTTTTTGAAGATCCAGTTTGTGTTGGGATTCCTCTTCATATCTCTGAGGCAAGATTACTTCCAGTTGTTGCCTATGATTTGTCCTGAGGAAGTATCTTGACTCCAGTCTTGGATCAGTGTGCCGCATTTGGGTTCTCTGTGAGCTTTCTCTCTGATCAAAATTGTGGCACCTCTGTACCTGGCCTCGGGCCATTGGTCTTCGGTGATCGATCAGTTCTTGCTGGCAGCGGGCCATAGGCCCTTTTGAACTACCTGGACAGGCAGCCCCATGTGCTGGTTCTGGCTCTTTGTTTCCAGGAGGAAGCATGTAAACGCTGGAGAGACCACTCCGACAGCGTTAGAAGCGTCTTGTTAGGATTCCATCTGGCGTGGGGCCGTGCCTGCATTGCGTCAAGAGGTAGCGGGCAGCGTATTGCTTTTACTTGATTGTTTGCAGCCAGTTCAGTGTGTGTGTGTGTGTGTGTGTGTGTGTGTGTGTGTGTGTGTGTGTGTGTGTGTGTGTGTGTGTGTGTGTGTGTGTGGGTGTGTGTGTGTGTGTGTGTGTGTGTGTGTGTGTGTGTGTGTGTGTGTGTGTGTGTGTGTGTGTGTGTCCCTGTTATCTTTTTCCCGCCTTTAACTTTGTAAATAAATCTTTGAATTCTAAGGCTGTGTTCAGAGTTCCTGTCCTTCGACATCTCGAAGTTGTCTCACCACAGTCCCCTAGCTACTTTCTGCCTGTACGTTAGCAGTGACCACCTCAGTGAATCTCCTGTCTATGATATTCATAGCATCTCGGGTGATCTCGAGTGCATCAAGCTTCAACTCCATATCCTTCATGCAGTCATCCAGGAGCTGTAGCTGAATGCACCTCCCACAAGTCCAGTCTCAGGGACATTGGAAGTCTCCCTGATCACCTGCATCCTGCAGGACGAGCATGCCACTGTCCGAACTGCCATCCCGCCTGTTCCAGGAGTCGAACATCATTAAAATGATTACGAAGGCACAGAGGATAATTACCTTCTTTGGCCATGGCACAGAAGACAAGAATCAAGAGGCTTAAACTGGAAATACACAAATAATGTGTTGGACCTCAGCTGGAGACCGGTGTGCAGACCAGCAGCGAAAGGAAGTGGTGACCCCAAGGTCACTGGACATGTCCAACGATGTTACGAGAGGTAGAGGGATGCCGTTACATAAGGAGACCATCTTGACTGGGTTGTATTCATTGCAGAAAGGAAATTTTTGAGCACGCATTTATGAGAGAATGAGGTGGGTAAAATGTCGTTTCTCAGAACGAAGTTCAACTCCCTGAGATGGTTTTAGATTCATTGGAAGAAGGAGTTGAGAGGAGCGGGGGGTGGGGGGAGGGAGGCAAATGCATATGAAGTATCTCATTCAAATCCTAAAAGTGTGAATGTGACAGGAACCCTGATCACAATGGAAAAGTGTTAGGATGAGCACCTGACTATTTATAACCTGCACGGTTATTGTATAATAAATTGCGAGAGAGGAATTGTTTTGGAGTATATATTTTCATGACAGGGACTAAATGGGAGAACGCCCTCGGGTTTTGCTTCTAATATCACAGTGCCACAGTGGAACAGAGGCTGCAGATGGCGAATGGACTCTCGTTGGTTACTGGCAGACATCATGCGGTGTCTCAGTCCCAAGGATACACAGACTGTAGACGGTGAGGGACTCTGGACGGCAAGTGGAAGCTATCACAGGGCATCCTGATCTCCAGGGAACACTGAATGTAGACAGTGAGGATCTCTCAATCGTCAGTAGCAGATGTCACGGCGTATCACTGTCGGCAGGGGAGCATGACATTTGATCCCTTCACCCAAATCGTTGATACAGGTTGGGAATAACAAGGTCCCAAACACTGATCACTAGTACCCACTGCTCATAGCCACCAAACCTCCAAATGATCTGTTATTCCCACCCGAGAGTATGAATGAGCTGGATCGCTGACGGTATTTGGAAAATCTCCAGACTATCAGTTGCATGGTCTTGGGACAGAGGGGCCTGAAGTCAATTGCTGGGAGCCAGGCTTAATGTGGATGATCAGCAGGGACAGGGTTTGCCGTTATCCAGGGAGCCTTTTCATGCTCTACATCTCTGTGACATAACCTGATTGCAATTAGACCATCCAGATGTTGTCCACAAAGGAACTGAAAATCTGTAAAAGAGTTGACTGCAACGAGTCGAGGACAGTTGAAGTGGACAAAACAAAGTTATTTGTTCCTGTCATGTGGTGGAAGGAATGGAGGCCACTGTTTTGTGAGATTGTTCTTTCAATGACCATTCAGGGAAAATAAGGCCATATTTGGAGTATAAGGAGCAGGTTTGGGCCCCCTATCTAACGAAGGATTTGCGCGTATTGGAAAGACTCCCGAGGAAGTTGACAAGAACAACCCCCAGAATTAAAGAATGAAATTATGAAGAGCATTTGATGGCTCTGAGCCTATGTTGCAGAAGTTTGGAAGGATAATGGGAATCTCATTAAAACTTATAGAGCATTGAAAACGCTGGATACAGTGGACGTGGGCGGGGATGTTTCTAGTCGTGGGAGAGTGGACACAGCCTCAGAATAAAATAGGACGTCACTTTAGAACTTTATTGAGGAGGAACTTTGTTCGGTTAGGTGGCTGTGAATCTGTGGAATTCATTTCCACAGACGGCGGTGGCGGCCGTCTGTGGTTATATTTAAAACGGATGTTGACAGTTTCTTGATTAGTAATGGCGACAAACGTTACGGGGAGTAGGCAGGAGAATGGGGTCCAGAGTAAACAATAAATCAGCCGTGATCGAATGGCTCAGCTGACTCGTTGGGCCGATTGGCATTATTCTGTTCCAAGGCCTTATGGTCTTATGGTTCTCAAAATGGTGGTCGAAGGAACAGTCTTCCAAAATCGTGGCCTCAATTCCTCCAACTAAGTTGCATGACCAGACACTTCTTGCACTGTGTTCCATCTGCCACTTCTTTGCTCATTCTCTCAACATGCCCAACGTCCCTCTGCAGACTTCCTGTTTCCTCAACACGCACTGCCCCTTCTCCCGTGTTTGTATCATCCGCAAGCTTGGCCGCAAAGCCATCAATCCTGTCATCCAAAACTTGTTCCGAGAGAAGGAGCGGACACTGCACCGACTGCTGAGGAAAACCACTGTTCACCGGAAACCAAACAGGAAAGACGGCACTTAATCCCACTCTTTGCCATCTACCAGTCAGCCAATCTTCTATCGATACCAGTACGTTTTCTTTCCTGCCATGTGCTCAGCAGCCTCATGTGCGGCAGTTTGCCAAAGGCCGTCTTAAAATCCAAATAACCAACATCCACTGAGACCCTTTTGACCAGCTGCCTCTTACTTCCTCTAATGCCAACAGATTTAACAGGCAAGATCTTCCCCAAAGGAAACCATGCCGACTTCGACATCTTTTATCACGGGTTTCTAAGTACCCTGAAACCTCATCCTTAATAATAGAATCTAAAATCTTACCAACCACTCAAGTCAGCCAAACTTGGCCGATAATTTCCTTTTGTTTCCCCCCTTCCTGAAGACAGGAGTGACATTTGCGATTTTGCAGCACGGTTAACCCATATCAAACCATGGTGATTGTTGAAAGTTCACTAATAATGCCTCCACAATCGCTTCAGCTGCCGTTTTCAGAACCCTGGGGTGGAGTCCATCCGATACAGATGACTTATCCACCTTCACTTCTTCCAAAGCACATTCCCCTGAGTAACAGCGACCGCACTCAAGTATGTTTCCTGCTTTGGGAACTGTGGTCCTTGCTCAGGAATTGTCGGTTCACAGCAATTGAAAGAGGATATAACCTGCTGCAGTCTTATGGAAGAGCGGTCTGTCTGAACTGAAGTAACATGAGACTTCAATTGGCTGCAACTCGCTTAAAATGGCTCCATTCAGGTAAATGCAAGGGAATGAAAGTCCGAACTTGGGAGAAGAGCAATGAGGTTATGTTGTCTGTCGCATTGAGCCAGAGACAATGACACGTGGACAAAATTCAGCCAAATCAGTCAAAACCAACGGAAATGAACCATGAAGGGGCAGAACTGAGAAGGAAAGAAAATAATCATGACGGATTTGGGGTTAAGAGAAGCGAGAGTACTGGAAACTAACGATCCGAATGAAAAGCCCCATGCCTGCAGCAGGTAGAGGAAGGGTCAGTTGTTTGCCCAATCGGAGATAGACTAATTCGGTGTTATAAATTGGAGCAGTGGTCTTGGAGAATATTGTAACGAAAGGAACAATGGTATTCAGGTGCCGAAGTTATTGGCCAGGGACAAACTTAATTTACATGGATATTTGTGCTTATACAATTAAGGACGAGTTTTGAATTAATTAACATTGGCGTGGTCACGTACGTAAGTTAGTTGGCCGAGGTAACGGTCAAGTTGAAGCGTTAGTTGTGAAGAGTACCGGGCGGGTGGGTACATGGCAGGAAAGTGGGAAGAAAATGGGTTGGAGCAATTTTGTGTGTTTACCCGCACTCGACGTCTGTTTGTTTTTCATCCCCGGCCCAGTTACCCTCATAATTACGGCTGACACCGAAACGCATAGAGAAGAAATTTCAAACACCTGTTCAGAGGCTCTCCAACAAGTCCATTTATTTTTGACCTTGTCACAGTGTAAACTGGGAAGGATTTCGATAGAGAGTTCAAGCTAAACGTATGAAGGTAAATCTCCAGGGCCTGAACAGAACAAACTGAGGGAGTCCTTGCCGAGATATATGTATCATTATTCCACAAAAGTGAGGTTTCAGAGGAATGGAAGTCATGCAATGTTGTGCCGTTCCTGAAGAAGGGATGCAAAGTAAAGCCTAAGAACAATAGTCCAGTAATCCTACCTTCTGTGGTGATGAAGTTACCGGAGGGGATTCGCGTGTTTATAGATTCATTTATTTGCAATGACGCGGAATGATGAGGGATGGCATGGCTTTGTGCATGGGAAATCCTGCTTCACTAATCTGATTGTGTTTTTTGAAGACGTATCCAAGCAGGTCGATGAGGGAGGGCGATAGACGTACTCAATATGGACTTCAGTACCGTCTTTGAGAAGGTTTCGTGTGGTAGGCTGCTGTGGAAAGTCGGATCCCATGGGATTCAGGGATGTAATCTACATGGACTTCAGTACCGTCTTTGATAAAGTGTAGCAGATAGACACGGTCAGGGTGGAGAAGAAGATTTTGGCACGCTGACCTTCATTCGTCAAAGCACTGAGTACAGATGTTGCGGCAGTACAGGTCGTTGGTGAGGCCGCAATTGGAATATTGTGTTCACTTTTGGTCAGCCTGCTATTGGAACAATGACATTAAGGTAGAAAGATTTCAGGGGAGATTTATAAGGATGTTGTCTGGACTCGAAGGACTGAGTTATGGGGAGAGGCTGAGCAGTTTGGGACCTTTTGCATTGGAGAGTAGGAGGATGAGGGGAGACATCATGGAGGTAAATGAAATTACGAGGGCCATATATAGGTTCAAGGCATACAGCCTTTTTCCTGGATTAGGGAATCAAGAATTAGAGGGCATACGTCAAGGTGAGATGGAATAGGAACCAGAGAGTCAACTTTTTACACCCCGAGAGTTGTCAGTTTAGGCCATCATCTGCCAGAGGAACGGGTTGAGCCAGGTACATAGACAACATTTGAAGGGTACTTGGACAGCTACACGAATCAGAAAGCTGCAGAGGGGTATGTGCCAAAGGCAGACAAATTCGATGGGAAAAGTGGGCGCAGTGGACCAGTTGAGCCGTTGGGCCCGATTCTGTGCTGTATGAGTCACTAACCTCACAGCCCTGGCACACCTCCAGCTGGATGAGAGGTTCATCACAGTATATGGGAATATACCAGACCTTTTATTCAGAAAACTACAGAGACCAGAAACCAGCCGACTGCCCTTGATGCAAAACAACCTCTCGTGAAGAGAGACGCTCATTACGGTTTTTTTTGTAAAATAAGGCTGTTCAATGGTGTTGATATCGACCTAAGTCTAGTATTTCTACGCCATGAATTCCGGGGTATCATCAGATTAAGTGAGAAATAAGTGGTCATGGTCATGAACAAGTCCTCGTTTTCCACTCCTTCTAAGGGAGATCTCCCCAATATGTTTACAACTTGACTTCTGATTGCAAGATGACAACGTGCGATTTATTTCCGAAGAACACACATGGAATCCAAGACCGGACAAAGCGAAATATTTGAACCCGCGCAAGAAGCTCCTAGAGGTTGGTACTTCAGCCTCTGATTCATGGCTCATACATGGACAACCGCTGAAGGACAGACACAAAGATAAACATGCACACAGACGCGCGCGCACGCGCGCACACACACAACACATACACACATGAACACACACATACAGACATAGACACATACACACTGACACAGACGCACACACAGACACAAACACAAATACACACATACGCACGCTCAATCACGCGTGAAGCATGCAGTTCGTTTACTACATCTTCATTGTAGTAATTCATATACTCTTTCATCATCTATTACTCCTGCAGATGGTTAATGGCCTTGGAAATTTAGGTGGATAGACAGACGGAGAGAATAGAGAGAAAACGCATGTGCGTGAGAGAGAAACAGAGACAGAAACAGGGAGACACAGAGAGAAAAAGAGAGAGAGGGAGAAAGAGAGAGGGGAGGGAGAGAGAGATATGCAGAGATATGGAGAGAGACAATCGTGGAGGGATGCAAGAACACATCTCAGAAAAAATCGCTTTAGCCCAAACGGTTTGCACTCTTATTTACACAGTAACTCGCTTTATCCTTCCAGAAAATATCCCAGCTCATATTCAATATACTAGCGATAATTAACTTACTAAGCGACGCTATCATTTTGTGGAATGTGGGATGACATCAGCCGAGAGAATGCGTTTCAGGGTAGATGGATAAAACTGCACACAGATAATAGCAGATGTCACCATTGAACGCAGGTCGCTGAAGGCTGTGAGGAGCCAGTGCGACAAGCTGTGCCACTGTTCTGCTGTTTAAGGAAGACCGTGCAGGACGGAGAAAATAGCTAAAGGGAATGATGACTGCACAGAAATGACTGTGGAGAATTGGGAGAACAGATGTGGAGAGCTAGCGGGAAGCCAAGGCAAAGGTGCAGAAGATACCGCAGCCGCCTCAATGCTCCGATCAACGTGGAGTTTTGTTGATGAACTGGATCAATGAGGTGACAGGGTATTTAACCGCACTTTTTACCTCGTTCCTGAACTTTGACTGAGTTGCCGCATAAATAAAAGTGTTCGTGCAGCTGCTGAACTTTCTCAACAAAAATCCCACATAGTGAAAAATAAATTCAGAATCAGTCCACTCCATTCCTTTTCCTCTGATCTGATAATATATGAAATTTACAACATTCGTCAGCCACAGGAGAATGACGCTGCTGGAAATAGTGAAGAGTAAAACCAAAGACCTCCTCCTACTCGCCATCTCCGGGTCACTGCTCTTCTCCCCCTTACTCTGACACATTAGCCGCTTCCTGACACGACAGGCCACTAAAATGTGCCTGATTGTCAGTGCGTTGAGCAGCAGAATTACAGCGAAAGGAATAAACGGAGTTAAACTCGTATCGAACCAGTCATATCCCACCCAGCCAGGTTCAGTGAAATAACTTCGCTTCAAATAACAGAACCATGGTACATTGCTGATTCTCTCTTTGGGTTCATATGCGAAGTAGTAGGGAATGTTTTTCAGGCAAAGCAGAATGCCGGTGGTTGCGAGAACCACAGCGGCGGTTTTCCCTGTGCAATATTTTGTTTTCAATTTCTGACGTCAAATGCCGACAAATCGATCAAAGGTGAAAGTGACTGTGAACCAGACAGAACAGTCCGTGGACGTACGGCGAAGTACAAATATAACGCTGCATACAGGTGTGATGTCCAAGAAGCACACTGGAATGTAACTGAATTTGATTTGATACAATATGACTTCACTGATAACGACCAGTAGATCCGCCGTTGCCATGGCCACTAGGTAGCGAGAGGTGCAGGTGGAGAGGCCGCACTTTCCCCGGGACAGGATCACAAAGGTGATTAAATTTACTAAACAATGACAAAAGAAAAGAAATTGGAAATTATGGGATAAATACTCCTTGGTCTGAGCAATGTCTCGATCTGTAACTGCTGTCTGAAATTCAGAAGAAAGTGAGGCAGAGAAGTGTTCTTGAGTGGTACACGACCTGACGCTGATGTGGGCAACATCATTTTACTGGGTTAATATTACTATAAAGACCGGATGAAAAACTGCCCTCCCTAGTGCTCTGGAAAATCCACATTTGAAGAGAAGCGATGAACGCTTCAGGGTGGAAACGGGTAATACGGTGTCCGGCAGCAGAATGTTTCTGTTACTGGACAGTACCGCAGTGTGAAAAATTCTGCATTGATCTCGCTGCAAAGGACTAGTTGTTCAGGTGATCCACTCCAGTCTGTCACTCACACTGAGTCTAATTCTGTCAGGACAGGTGCCCATCTAATAAAGAGCCGCGGAGTCAAGCAATTGACCCGAGTTTGTAAACGTTAATGAGTAAACCCTGCAGCATCAGGTCACGTAATCACAGACAGAGACAGCACTGAAACAGCCTCTTTCCGGCCTACATATTTCGTCCAGAATATCAAGCATTCATTTGACTCATCTCATCCGAAATCACTTTATTCCCTCCCGCAATATCTCCACGAACTCTCTCGCACTCGAATTTTACCGCTGTCCCACTGCTCCACTGAGTTTTGCAATCCAGCTGTTATCACACAAATACTAAACATCCAATATAAAGAAGTCTCAGGAATACTTTTACAGAGATTGACCTGTCCGGAGTTCCATATGACAGTCGGTGATGTCTCATTAAAGACAGTAATGCCATCCTCAGGCGTCCCTTGATATACAATGAAAGGTTTAATTGTTGTCGGAGAATTGCAGAATTTCAACAAAAACTGCGCAACGTTTAGGACCAGGACCCTGCAAAATAACAACTAAGAGGACCACTTGGTCCGGTACATAACTAGAGCTAAACCTGTTCACTTACTCTTGTGCTAAAGAATAGGAGGAACTCACTTACTAGGAACTCCAATGGCAGCTATAATCAAATACAATATTTTTTCGACACTATAATATGTCGCCAGCATTTTGTGCATGAATCAACATGCGTAGTTGTTCTGCAGGGAACGCTTCCAATTGTTTTCTGAAGCGACATATTCCCTGTGTTTTATGTGCTCCAGATCTCCACCGGGAGTTCGGATTTCAGTGGTTAAAAATAGGACCATTTACAAAATAAACACAAAATTACGACGGCCCAAATATTTTTTTGTAGGTCACACTATGTTTATTGCAGATGCTTAATTGAAAATCACTCTAGACCGTAATTCAAGATAATGGAGGAAATTTTGGAATAAATTTCCAAAATGATGTTGCCCCCATCGGCGTCAGGTCGTGTGTTTACTTCGTACCACTCAAGAACACTTCCTCACTTTCTTCTGAATTTCTGACAGCAGTTACAGATCGAGACATTGCCCAGACCAAGGAGTATTTATCCCATAATTACCATAACCAAAGATAATGGAGGAAATTTTGGAAAGACATTCTTCCTGGGATGGACATATGTTTCAGAGCGATCGCCACATGACCTCGTTCGGGTTATTGCTGCTTCACTGACTAGTACAAGTATCAATACCATGGCATATGGCTGAATTTCAGAAGGGACATTATGGCAATGTATTTAATATTTGATAATTGATACAATAGTTAACTACACACGCGCATAAAATTCCAATAGCCATTCCGACGCGGGGGTATTTTCCTTTTCCGATAATACTACGGAAGAGCTGAATATTACGGCGTTTAAGTTAATATGAAATTAACTATGTCGTTTATTTAGTTGATCAAACGGACACAGCCATTTAAAATAAAACTGGGCTCTGCACGTTATACTGCATTGGAATCTAAAGCATTTAATGCCTGGCACATATATTAAGCAAATCCTCGGCAAATGAAATTCTACAGGCCGAAATGTATCACGACATTTACAAGACTGAGACAGGAAATGAAAACAAAACATGCTGCGAGATTCAGGCAACAGATTCGTAAGGAAAACAGCTTGAAGTTTCAGAAAGCGAAATTACTGAGAAAAGCAAAACTATCTAAGTTGCAGATAGGGGGCAGTCAGGCTTTCGTACGAATTCAATATTCAACCGCAGAACCATAGAACAAAATGTGTCCAAAATGCTGCAAAGTGTGGCCAAGAGAAATAAATTGTTGTCCTTCAAACCGATGTCCTGCTTCACCGGATCGGTGGAGAAACAAGCAGTCAGAGGAGGTGGTTCTGGAGATCAAATTGACAGGTAACTGGACATTGAGTGTCGCCGAAGTGCAGTGAACATAGGTGTTTCGCGAAGTGGTCGCCCAATCTGCGGTTTGTTTATTTAATGTCGAGAATACCACATTGTGGAATTCTGAGCTGAAGTACATCAGATTGGAATTCGTGCTCTTGAATCACCCTTTTACTTAGAAGATATTTTCAAGTGAGAGGACTTTGAGAAGGGAAGAGATAAAATATAGATTTTGCATTTGTTATGGATGTCAAGAATAGTTCCGGAGAAAAGGCAAGTAGTTGATCGATATGAAAGAATGTGGATAAGGGACGATCGATGAGACCAGGAGTGTCCAAAGTGAAAACTGAAGTATTTCTATTCTTGCTCTGTTTGTGAGAAAGGAGTTGACAAATGAGCTGCAGCTATTAGATATGAATGAGAAATGAACTCTATCCACTATGATGGAGGGAAAACCACAATTGAGGAAGGTGGAAGACAGGCACCGGTCTGGAATGTCAGACTATCGGAACAGACATGATAATGACAGAGGAAGTGAGAGAATAGAATGAACATAAAATATAACAGATGCTAAAAATCTGAATTTAAAACAGAAAAAAAAATACTGGAATAAACAAAGTTAGCACATGCAAGAAAATAAACTTAACGTTTTAGTTCAGACGCACAGTCGGAAGTGGGAAATGAGAAAACTGTTTTCTTTCGGTAACAGGGAAATCGGGGGATGTACAGGTGGTACTGATGGATTAGCTGCCATAAGTTTAGACCAAACAAGTCAATACGACTGTCAGAAGCACTTTGTGCTTCTTTGTCTTTGTTATCTGCTACTAATTATAGGACATGGGCACTTTCACAACAACATGACTGGCATAACTGTCCAGGTCTGGCACAGATAGAAATAAAGAACGAGATAAGTGAAGTTGATCGACACAGACTCCGGACGTTTGCATCTTATCCAGAAGGAAGAAGAGATATCCATTCTGAATTTTGCTGTGCCATTTATTGTGGGCCTCCAAAGATCATAATTGGGGACAGATTATAACATTAAATTAGCAGTGAAATATTGTCTTCAGACACTTCCGAGTGAGTGCAAATGCAATATATCTTGCTATTGGAGGCAGGCAAATTGGTAAATTAGTTAATTATTTACATACGTACCGAAGAACAGTGAAAAGCTTGTTTTCTAATACAATCTATGCAGTTTACGATGACCTCAATATATCGTGTAAACAATAACAAAATAACGTGTTACAGTTACATAGAAAGCACACCGCAGGCGTAAGCAAAATGCGGTAAGGCCATGTCGTGGAAGATTTCTGAATCAAGAGGCCATCCTATCGTGCAAAAGTTCCGTTGTATAGTCCTAAAACAGCGGTATAGAACCTGTCTTTTTCCTTAGTGGCACTTGATTTCTGGCTTACGCATCTTCTGCCCGGTGAAAGGGGGAGAAGAGAAAATGTCCGGTCTAAGATTTCGTTGATTCTTTACCGATGCAGCGACAAGTGTTGACAGAATCATTGGAGGACCCTCTGGTTTTCGTGATGTGTTGAATTGTATCTAACATTCTGGGCAGTTTCTTAAGGTGTGGGACAGAACAATAACACTTGTCATGCATCCGAATAGGATGCTTTCTATGGTGCATCTATAAAAGTTCGTCAACGAGGCCATGTCAAGTTATTTCAGAATCCAGAGGAAGCAGAAACGCTGGTGCGATTTGCTGGTAATGGCGTCTGGGTTGTTGAACCAATGTTGACACCTCGGAATCTGACGCTCTCAACACTATGGAACTCAGCACGATTGATGTAAACAATATTGTGTTGACGTCTCCCTTCCTTAAATCAATGACTAGCTCTTTTGATTTGTTAACATTGAATGAAAGGTCGTCATCGACAACATGCCACTAGGCACGCTCTTCTTCCTGCAGTCCGACAGAACGTCATTTCGAATTCGACTCACTGTAGCGGTGTAATCTGAAAACTTGTTGATGGAGTTGGACCCGAGACAGGCCACATAATTGTGACTGTCTCGGAGGTAGCTGGTGGTAGTCATCTGGGGGCACCATTAAAAGGCTGCAGCCTTTTGGTTAGTGGATGTTGGTTCGTACCCGAGACGCGCGGAAGGCCCGGGAAGGAAGCTAGTGTCAGAGATGAAGATGTGGTTAGAATACGGCGGAAGTTGGCAGCCACACGACTGAAATTACAGAG
>JARFYF010000046.1:87203-98343 GCA_030265395.1 Rhina ancylostomus
AGATATGGGGCCCAAAACTGCACACAGTATTCCAAATGAGGCCTCACCAGTGCCCCACAGAGCCTCATCAACACTTCTCTACTTTTATACACTATACCTCTCGAAATAAATGCCAACATAACATTCGCTTCCTTTACCACTGATCCGACCTGGTGGTTAGCCTTCAGGGTATCCTGCACGAGTACCCCCAAATCCCTTTGTACTTCTGTACTTTGAATTTTCTCCCCATCTAGATAACAATCTGCCCATTTATTTCTTTTTCCAAAGTGTACAATGGCACAATTCTCAATATTGAATCTCATCTGCTATTTCTTTGCCCATCCTCCTAAACTATCTAAGTCTCTCTGCCATCTTCCTGCTTCCTCAGTACTCACTACTCCTCCACCTAGCTTGGTGTCATATGAAAACTTATCCACAAAACCATTTACTCCATAATCCAAATCATTAATGTAAAAATAAAAAGAAGTGGCCCCAATACCGACCCTTGTGGTGTCACCAGTAACACTAGTACCACGAGTAACCGGTAGCTAACCAGAACAGGATCTCTTTGTTCCCACCCTTTGCTTTCTGTCTACCAGCCAATGCTCCATCCATTCCAATATCCTACTTGTAATTCCATGAGCTCTCATCTTATTAATTAGCCTCTTGTGTGGCACCTTGTCGAAGGCCTTTTGAAAGTCGAAATACACAACATCCACAGCCTCTCCATTTTCCACCCTACCTGAGATTTCCTCAAAAATCTCCAATAGGTTGGTTATGCAGGATCTTCCCCTCATGAAACCATGCTGGCCTGGGCCTATCTTACCTTGCACCTCTAGGTATTCCATAACCTCATCCTTGAGGGTATATACCAATAATTTTCTCACCACCAGTGTCAGCCTTATAGGTCTGTAATTTCCTTTATGCTGTCTCCCACTTTTCTTTTACAGCGGAACTACATTTGTGACCTGCCAGTCCACCAGAACCATGCCGGATTCCATTGATTCCTGGAAAATTATCAACAATGTCTCCACAATATCTGAGACCACCTCCTTCAGAACCCGGGGCTGAACCTCATCCGGTCCGGGAGACTTCTCTGTCTTTAGTCGATTTAGCTTCCCGAGCACCTTCTCTCTGCTAATCAACTGAATTCAGATCTATCCCCTGAGACCTCTGACTATCCGGCATATTGCTGATGTCCTCCACAGTGAAGACCGATGCAAAATACTCACTTAATTCCTCTTCCATCTCTCTGTTATCCATTATAATCTCTTCCTCACCGTTTTCAGCTCGTCCTATATCAACCCATCTCTCTCTCTCTCTTACGCTTCATGTATTTAAAAAAAAACTCTTGGTATCTTTTTGAATGTTATCTGCCAACCTCCTTTCATAATTCATCTTTTCTTTCCTAATGACCTTCTTAGTTTCTTTTGGTAAGTTTTTAAAAGTTTCCCAGTCTTCTGTTTTCCCACTAATTTTTGCTTCCTTGTTTGCCCTCCCATTTGCTTTTATTTTACCCTTCACCTCTCTCGTTATCCACATTTGTGTCATTTTTCCATTCATAACCTTCTCTCTTTTTTTGAAATATATCTATCCTGCATTTTCTTACCATTTCCCTCACTTAACCTCTGAATGTACTTTGAGTAGCTGCATAAATTCACGTGTTTCAACAAGAACTCGAATACCTGAGCATGGCTTCTACTTCCGTGGCTGTGTTTCCGGGTCAGAACGGTAAAGATTGATGTTTGTCAATCCTGTTTATGCAAAGTTCACGCCAACTGTCATCCACAACAGGACAACTGACTGGGATGGCGAAGCACAAAATAATGGATTTTTACTTGCTACGAGGTCTACTTGCTGCTAAAATACGCTAGACTGTCAATGGGTTAAACAAGAAAATTAATGTAAACGGGATGGAACCAACAGAGATAAAGTGAAACATGAGGAATGAAAAGAAAGTACGTTTGTCTTGCGACTGCACCCTGTCCGTCATTTTTACAGCTTCATATGCAAACCGAAATGTGACACTTTTGACACCATCAGAAAAACAAAGGTTGACAGTTAGCAGGTCGCAACTCTCTGGAGCAATACCTTGTTTTTAGCGTTGGATCACCAATGGCTACAAATCTGTCAAACGTGAAGGAGAAGTAAACCAAACAGACAGGTCGATGGTGACGTTAGTTAAATACAGATTGAACCTACGCAAGGGAAGTTGGACAGAAATTAAAGTGGGAAGTGATAGGCGAAAATATAAGACACAAACGCATTGAAGATTATGACAAATAGATCCGCTGAAGCCGTGCCCACCTTGCAAACAGAGTTAAATTTAGAGGCACCGCCGTTGCCGCGACCGAGAATGGCGATTGCTAACAGATTTGCTGTAAAGAAGAGAGAAGAGTGAAATAACTCGGTATGGTTGAGAAAATGCAGGTACCCGGTGAAAGGACGATATCCCATTCGGTATGGGTTGGTACGTCAATAGATTTGCAAGCTAAGACACAAGACAGTGTGATCCTCATGATCATTCTCGACGTGGTATTACGTTGATCCTGGCACACCCTGTAATCTAGGCACTGAAGGTTCATATAGTATTGTACATTCATTCATGTTACCCCAGTGAGGAGCACGCATGGTGTGGATGTTTTTCGGCAATAACGTGCTTTCGTTGCATTATTACATCGGGAAACTGCCTGACATATCCAACAGGATGTGCCAAATATTATACGAAATCTGGGGGCAATAGATTACCGGGGACACTGAGAGCTGAGAGTACTGGATGGTAAATCTCTCAGTCAACAGAACAAGTTATTTCCCCATTTTCAGAACGAATTCGGTTGTCATGATGAGAGAGTGAAATACGACTATTTAGGCACAACCGTATCCTCCAGTAGATCGATCCATTTAAAGTAAGCGACTTAGTAAACCCAAACACTCAACATGCACTTCAATTTCTTACTTTAATGACTCGTCATTTTAAAATCATTTTTTATTGAACACTGTTTTTAACAATGTTCATTGTTCCGGTAGGCGGCAATGCGGTTTGTGCCAGTAGTCATTGCCCTCCATTACACCCCCTCAGAAAGTAGTAATGATCCAATAACAGCTCTATTCATAAGAATCTTATAGCACTGAAACGATCTTTTCTACCTTCTTGTTCTAGAATCCTCTATCCCAGTGAAATGATTCTGGCTTTCTATCCTTTATCGCCTACATAATTTTATAATCCTGCATAAGGTCGCCGCCTCGACTCCAATTATCCAATGACCATTAACCCAGACTGTCATTGTTTTCTTTATACGTTCCAGAGAACATTCTTGCGGATCTCTTGTGCACACTCTCTGTTGTAATCCTTCCTGTGGTTGTGACACCAGACCTGCACACAGTGCGCTAATTGCGGCCGAACAAATGTTTCTTAAAGCTGCAGTTCAATGTTTCTTAAATGTTTCTTAAAGCTTGTCCCATGAAGGCGAGCACACCAAATGTCTCCTTCACCGCCCTATTCACCTGTGTCGCCACTTATAGGGGCTATGAACTTGCACTTCAAGGTTTACCCATACATCATAGCTTCTGTGCTCCCTGACATTCACTTCACAAGTCTTACCACATTAAGATTTCCAGAGCTAATGACCTCACTGTTGCATCGATTAAATTCAGCCTTACACCGTTCAGCCCAACTTTCTATCCTTGGATATTAACCACTGCAACAATTTTCGTATCTTCTGCAAACTTACCATGATCCTATCTATTTTCTCATCAAATACTTTTATGTATTTATACTACTTGTTACGGATTCCAATAAGAAAAGAAGAAATCCACCCATCCACCACTACCTTCTGCCACCCATCACCCTGCCGATTTTAGACCCAGTTTGCGTTTACCTCCTGAACCAACCTACCACGAGGGACATGGTAAAGTGCGTTACAAAGGTCCAGGTAAGTCACGACTACTGTTCTGTCTTAACAATTTTTCTTTCTCTTTCCCAAAGAAAATTGATCAGATATGTCAGACATGACCTTCCCTACACAAGTCTTGTTGACTCCTAATTAGTTCATGCCTTTCTGAGAGAAGAAACCTTGTGCCTTTGCATATTCTGTAACAATATTCCTACCACTGACGAAAGGCTCACCGGCCTGCAGTTCCCAGGCTTTTACTTACTACCACTTTATGAACAAGGGGAAACATTAGCAGACCTCCAGTCTTCTGGTCATGATAAAATATTCTCCATCAGAACCGCGTTAATCTCTTTCGTTGCTTGGAATCGTCGAATAGATCCCGTGAATCCCTATGAATTTATCCACGCTAAGCTGATCTAATAGTTCGAACGCTTCTGCCTCCCTGATACACAAATGCTCCAGAATATTAACCATCATCTCGCTTAACTCCCCGGCCTTCATGTCCTTCTCTCTGGCGAATACGGATTAGAAGTATTCATTTAAAATCTCGGTCATATCTCCTGGCTCTACGCATAGATTATTCATTTGGTCCTTGAGGGATCCTGTTCTTTCTTCCGCTGTCCTGTTCCTTCTAATGTACTTAGAATATGTTTTAGGATTATTCTTAACCCTACTAGGCAAGATGATTTCAACGCCCCTTTTGTCCCTCCGAATTCATCTGCGAATTTCTCTTCTATATCCCTATAACCCTCAAAGGACTCGTTCAATACATATTTCCAACCCAGGTATATATTCCTTGTTCAAACTTTCAATATAGTTCGTTATCCAAATGACTATATTTGCTGTTTAACGTAATAAGGACATTGTCCCTCTTAACTCTTGCAGTCATTCTAGTAAACGTACCTCCATAATGCTGTTGGATACAGAGTCTCCAGAACACTGCAAAGATATATAAATGGAGATATACTTCTAGTCAGGGAAGTACAAAGCATCGAGTGAATATCTGGGGGTGGCAATGGTCTGTGTAGTTCCTACTGATGAATTTGGTAGCTCCAACAGCTATTGCAATATGTTACTGCATATGAAACAGAATTCTTCCGTTCTATTCTCTATGGGAAACTGTCCTCTCTCTTGACCTCTGGTAAATTCGGTCAGCACCTGCCGCAGGCACAGTCTGGCAGCCATGAATTTCGGGACTCAGCAGGCTCGAGCTGTCTGACACGCTTGGTAAAGGGTATGAAATACCTTATAGAAACTGTATTTTGTTTCTTGTTACTTTCAGCGCTTCGTCCAAATGATGTCGAACATGAACTGGCACATTTTCATCAACTGATATGGAAGGGTAGGTGATCATTCAGAAGATGTTCTTTGCAAATGTTTTATCATAAGGTCTAAAGACAAGACGAAGGGCTACAATGCAAGTTTAAATCCTACGTTGCGTTTTCAATTGGCCACTATAACTTTCCCCAAGTATGTAGACGAGCAGTGCAATATGCGATTGTTGATAGGAAATGCACGGAGAACAGAATGGAATTAATGTGGGATTGCGTAAATGTTTGCTGTTTGTCGCACCGACTCGGTGGGCCACAGAGCCTGTCTGCCTGCAGTATCTCGATATAATTCCCTCTGAATCTGTCGGCTGGTTACTATATGGGAATAATGAACAGTAATTTCCTGAGTCTAAAGAGATCAACAGATCAGAATTAGTTTCAGATATCTCACATAGTTAGGGTGTTAACCAAATCCAAAGCCAACATCCAGACCGATTCTAGCAATCGAGGAAACGGATCTGGTGAGCTCGAAGACGGGGTGCATGAAGAATGACCCGGTTCATGATCTTCTGTTGCATTGCCAGTTTAATTTTCTTGGCCAAATGTAATTTGACATTTTGCATGTCAGACGACACGGAAAAGCTTGATTTCTTTGAAATATGTATACATTTCAGAAACATACTGGATAAATTCAAGCAAGTAAGAGGCATGAGCTATGGACCCGCAGAGCATCCCGACCGCGCCGAAGCTCAGTGGAATGAGTGTCCCCACACTTTTTGCAAGCGGAGACGTTTCAGTTGGTCTGGCAGCGCAGCATATTCGTAAGCTTCTCTTGGCAATGAGCGCATTTTGTTACGAGAGGAAGTGAATATTTCACCTCATCTTTCAACTGCTCTCTGAACTTAGTTTGGGTCACAATGTAAAAACAGTGTTTGTGCAGCAGCCAGAAGTTGCCGTATGTTGCACAGAATAGACACAAAATTAAGTGCAATCGCAGTCGTAAAACTACCGCAGTGTGTCCCACACATAACGTTCCGTGAATACCACACAGCAGCTTCCTTGAGATTGACCAGCAGCAAAATGAGGAAATTACTGTGTCTCTCCACATCTCGATCTCTGGACCCCTTTCCTGGTTTGGGATACCAGAGTCTCCTGCGAGTTCCACAAGCCGCTAACAAGTGATTGTTCTTCAAAATATTGAGCGGCAAATCCAGCAGAATTGGGATCACACTTGTCAGGGGTTAATGAGGGTGCTTCCGTTTCGGTCCAAACAGAATGCAGATCCCTCTCTCCTCTAACACGAAAGCAGAGCTCTTGTCAACAACAGGTTTACTTCCGAGCATCAAATGTCAGAAGCTGCTTTTAAGCAGCTCAGCACGGTCACTCTCTCCAGACCAATTCCATCGCGTTCTCCGTGGAAATATTTAGTTCGGAGTTTCTTGCAGCAAAGATCCACAAGTCAATTAAAGATGAAAGAGATGGTGAACCAGAGAAAACAGCCTGGGCCTGTGCAAAGCAGGATGGTTATATGTGCGGAGAATCTGGGGGAAATCAAACTGTTCGTAACATAATAAACCATAGAAGTGCTGATGCCGCGCCTGAAATTTTAAAAAAATGTAAAATGCAGCAACTGAGAAGATAAAAGAGACGCGATGTTTCCGGTACAAGAACCTTCGTCCACTTGAAGTACAGTTTTAGAACAGGAACGTGGATGCAAAAGGACGAGACGTGACGAAGGGTCTCACCCTGATACGTTTCCTCTGTTTCTCTTTCCTCACATGGTGTCCTCCATGCTGAATAATTCCAGAGTCATGTAAATTCATCTTTCCAACAAGCAATCAGAATCTACGTGGTCAGTCCACCAACCAGCGAGTGACACCTTTGCTGGGACCGCAGTTTCCTCATAACAGAATCCCAATCTTCACAAAGTTCGTCGTGAGAAGGCAGAGGCATTAGGCCGGGAAAATTGTGACCTGTGTCACTGGGTTCTAAATGTGTTCATAGATCAAGTGATGAAAGTAATATATGTTGGATTGATTAGGTTTTTACCCACTGGAGACATCGACTGCCTTTGGTACACTCAATGGGTAAAATGAAGTTGCAGTGTTCAGGAATGATACAGAAGCTGCAACACTACAGCAATTATTTAAATGTCGCTGATATTTATGGAGAATCACTTATGTTCCACTGACACAACACGACAATAAAGAACACAAAAATTGCATCAGAACAGAGAGAGGGGTGGTGGGAATTTCAGGATGGATACGACAAACAGCAGTAGGAGAAACTGCCTACAGCTTTTGTGCCTACCCTGCATCTGCCTCACAATTCATGGAGACCGCTGAAGATAAGGGAAGGTGATGTGGAAAGTCGCCTCTAGAATGCACTGGGTGTCCAGAAGTTTGATAAGGCATGGTGAGTGAATTTCAGTTTAGCTGGGCAGCGTTGGTTGGAAAACCCAAGATAACATGTGTGGTCGGTACAATGTCACAGGAGGATACGAAGAGACACATTTTTCAACCTCGTAACTACAGGGGAGTTGTGATTGTAGAGTCACTTAGCAATTGTATGAGAAAATGAGAGACAACCCGAAAGATGTGAGAATATATAGTGGTCCAATTACAATGAAATACCAGGAGGGACAATAGACTGTCATCAGTGGAATAAGCAACCTCGGTAGATGAGCCATTCTTTCCCGAACATCGGCTGAGTAATGCAGCAATATCAGGATTTACCTGGGATATCCAAACATGAGGGAAGCTCCAGTGTTATGGAAGCGGGTTACTCAGAGGGAGGAGAAACAGAATCAGGACAGAACATGGAAGGCAGAAAATCCGCAAAAACTGAAATCACAGGCGATTCCAGAGATGCTACGTCGAAAGAAGGCCTGGGGCAACAGTGGCGGTAGGAAGGGGCAAGACTGCAGAGCCAGCGGACAAAAAGAATAGCTCCAAGCAACCTTCTCAGGGGTAACAGATAACGTTACGATTGTAGCAAACGTGAAAATGTGGCTCGTGATTCCTGAGCACCAAGAAATAGGAACGGATGAAGACCGACACTGGGAGTGGGAGATCTGACGATTCTAAATACCAGCTTGTGAATAAAATATGGTCGGTCACTTTCAGGCTGTCTTCAAAGGCCGAAGGTTAATTATTATCCCTGCCTTTAGGTATCAGAGGTAGTTTTGCGGTTGTCGTTTTATAAAGACAGGTAGAAAAAACACTTCTGTCTTTGAACACCCGTTTAATTTTATTCATGGTAATTTATCCTCCTGCAGTGGGGAGGATATTCACTTTGAAAGTAGGGTGGGTGTGACGGTGTTTGATGCAAGGTACCATTGTTGGAACCATCCCGCTCTCAATTTTCACCAGTGAATGCGATCTGATTTTACAATCGTTAGAGTCTCTAAATAAATTCCATGATCTAAGCACAGCCTGTCACGGAAGTGATTTCAGTCAGCTGGCGTCATCTGTTTGTTCATGTTTTTAAGTCACTATTTTTGTGGGTTTTGCAATCATGATGTCCCTGTGGAGATCCAGTAAGGTACAAAAACTCTGGGAATGGTAACGTTCATCTCAATTTTTAATTCTGATCTCTTTCCTGTAAAGCATAGGGACGAGTTACTTGGCGCAGAAAATGCTGGAAAGATATTACAGTGTGGAGAAAATATTGTACTTGATCATTGCCATCATTGGAGTTCCTGGTGAGTGAGAGAAACAATTCAAGTTTTCCAACTTGTGCGTGATCTCTTTTTATTCGGTTTATGTTAATATAGACGTTGCCCAACGGGTGTCCTTCAGATACACAATGACATCAAGTCGTTCAATAAAATATGCTGAATGACAGCTTCACTTTTATAAGCCTGTTTGAAACTGATAAACACCCCGAATACATTTAATGGGACATCGCCTACCGTTGCACAACTACTCAGAGCGAACAGCTTTCTGGAGAAAGTGATTTACTTTAGAGGCTTTTACTGATTACTTGTTAATGAAGATAGAGAAAAACAATGTCTGTGTTCACTTGCGTCGTGGGAATCTGTTTCTTCAGGGTTTTTCACAAGGGTCCTCATTGACTGGGTTAAGCAACTGGGTTTTTTGTTCTTCTGTGTCTTTGACGGTGTAGAATTTACGCAGAGTCGCTGACAAACCAAACTGACTCACTTGAATGTGTCGGGGTGTGTGATGGGAGAGTCACTAGAATGTGGAATTATACTCAATTTGAATCACGACCGGAATGCGTCAGATTAACTATTGGCCATATACGGCCGTCTTTCAGTGTAGCAATATACTTAGTGTGGCAACAGTGCAGTAATGGGTCCATTTTACTTTCCGATCCGACGTTGCCCTTGTTTATGCTTTGAAGCTCTCCTCGCTGGTCCCCAGATGTTCTCTTGTAAAAGTCTGAGCAACACGGCCGACAGCAGATACATCTGCAGAACCAAATACACAAACTACTGTCCAATGATTGAAAAGGTCTCTCATCCAGTCAACGACTGCGCATTCAGTCACCTGAATAAAATCCCACCCCTTCCTGCAGGATCGGTCAGGATGGCGGACAGACGGAGCTGTATTTAAGAAATTTAACGTTGTTCTCTTTGAGTGTCCGTAACCAACGGCGCCAAAGTTCTACTGCTGATAAATTCCACCCCGTGGTCAGAGCCGGAGAGTATATGTTCACGAATCCTAGTGACTGTTCCTTTCTGTTTCTCCAGTGAATTTAGTGGCGATTGTGATCTTGTCCCGGGGAAAGTGCGGCCTCTCCACCTGCACCACTCGCTACCTGGTGGCCATGGCAGCCGCGGATCTACTGGTCATCAACGCTGAGGTCATATTGCGTCAGATCAATTATCATTATTTCCCAGTGAATGTCCTGGACATCACTGCTGCATGCATTCTTCGGCGTATACTGCGTCGGATATCCACAGACTGTTCTGTCTGGTTCACCGTCAACTTCACCTTTGATCGATTTATCGCAATCTGTTGCCAGAAATTAAAAACAAAATATTGCACCGGGAAAACTGCGGCTGTAGTTCTAACAGCAACTGGAACACTGTTTTGTCTGAAAAACGTTCCTTTCTGCTTTACATATAGGCCCAGAGAGATCATCGACAATGTTCCGTGGTTCTGTTATTTGAAGCCAAGTTATTTTACCGAACCTGGGTGGGTGGCATTGGACTGGTTCGATAGGATTTTAACTCCATTGGTTCCTTTCGTTCTCGTTGCGCTGCTCAACGCTCTGACAGTTAGGCACATTTTAGTGGCCAGTCGGGTCCGGAAGGGGCTGAGGGGTCAGAGCAAGGGGGATAACCGCAGTGACCCAGAGATGGAGAGCAGGAGGAGGTCTGTGGTTTTACTCTTCACCCTCTCCGGCAGCTTCATCCTCCTGTGGCTGACGAATGTTGTAGAATTTTTCTATTATCAAATCACAGGCTCAGAGGTGAACGATTATGAATACATCTTTCACCAGGTTGGGTCTTTGTTGAAAAATGTCAGCTGTTGCACGAACACGTTTATTTACGCGGTGACTCAATCCAAGTTCAGAGACGAGGTAAAGACCGCCGTAAAGTATCCAGTCGCCTCTGTGCGTCAGTTCATTAATAATTTCACGCCTTGATCCTGGTCCAGAGGCAGCCGCAATGTCTCCTGCTAAGCGCCTCTTTCAGATATGACCGCTGTTCGAATGCATGTTCAACTGGCGACCAAAGCCTAGACTTCCGATCAATCAAAATAGTTGCTCCTTTCCCACTGTCGTCGCAGCCACTGTTCGTGGCATTTCACCTCTGTAAACAACACACCCAGTCTACACCCAGTCACAATGTCCAGACACAGTGGCCACGCACCGACAGTGCACACGTCGGAGATCACTCCCAGGCTACTGGGTAAAATGTCCCTTCCCCCGCCCCCCGCCCCAATATCTGCATTGAGGGCAGTGCAAAAATGCTCATTAAGTTAATTGATTGAGTGAAATGTGGATCTGTAATGATTTTAGAACAAT
>JARFYF010000046.1:102448-112508 GCA_030265395.1 Rhina ancylostomus
ATATATCCCATCCAGCCCCGGGGACTTATTTATCCTGATGTTTTTCAAAAGTTCAGCGCCTCCCCCTTCTTAACATTGATATGTTCTAGTTTATCAGCCTGTTTTATGTCCTCCTCACAAATGTCAACCATAGAACCATAGAGAAAAACAGCACAGTATAGGCCCTTCAGGCCACCATGTTGTGCTGACCTTCAAACCACACCTAAGATTATCTAACACCATCCTCCCACATATCCCTCTATCTTAAATTCCTCCATATGCTCATCCAACAATCTCTTGAACTTGTCCAACATATCGGCCTCCACCACCACCACAGGCAGCGCATTCCATACAGCAACCACTCTCTAGGTAGAAAACCTCCCTCTGACATCTCCCTTGAACTTCCCACCCATTACCTTAAAGTCATGTCCTCTTGTTTTGAGCAACGCTGCCCTGGGAAAGAGGTGCTGGCTGTCCACTCTATCTATTCCTCTTAATATCTTGTATACCTTTATCAGCATCCCTCTATAAGCTTCGTCAGCTCTTCACGCTATCCACAACACCACCGGTCTTTGTGTCATCTGCAAACTTGGTAACCCAGCCTTCCACCCCCTTATCTAAGTCATCCATAAATATCACAAAAAGTAGAGGTCCTAGAACCAATCCCTGTGGGACACCACTAGTCACAGCCCTCCAATCTGAATGCACTCCCTCCACCACAACCTTCTACTTTCTACAGGCAAGCCAATTCTGAATCCACATGGCCAAGCCTCCCTGGATTCCTTGGCCTCTGACCTTCTGAAGAAGCCTTCCAAGTGGAACCTTGTCAAATGCCTTACTCAATCCATGTAGACCACAACCACTGCACTATCCGCATCATTCTTCCTGGTCACCTCCTCAAAGAACCCTATCAGGCTTGTGAGGCAAGATCCTCCCCTCACAAAGCCTTACTGGCTGCCCCGAATCAGTCCATGATTCTCTAAATGCTCACATATCCTATTTCTTAGAATCCTTTCTAACAGTTTACCACCACAGACATGAGGCTCACCGGTCTGCAATTCAGTGGACTATCCCTACTACATTTTTTGAATAAGGGGACAACATTCACCACCCTCCAATCCTCCGGTACCATCCCCGTGGACAACGAGGACTCAAAGATCATTACCAGCGGTTCAACAATCTCGAAGCAGTCTGGGGAATGTTCCTTCAGTCCACAGAGACTTACCTGTCCTGATATTATTAAGCAGCTTCAACACATACTCTCTCTTGATATCTACAACCTCGAGAACATCACCCTTACCAGCACTCCCTTCCACGTCATCAAGACCCCTCTCCGTGGTGAATACCAAAGTATTCATTGAGAACTTCTCCCACTTCCGCCGCCTCCAGGCACATCCTACCACCTTTGTCTTCAATCGGGAGTAGCTTTACCCTTGTCATCCTTCTGCCCTTTACGAACGAGAAAAAAAAAACGCCTTGGGATTTTCCTTAATCCTATGAGCCAAAACCTTTTCATGTTCCCTTCTGGCTCTTCTCAGCCCTTTCTTATTTCCTTCCTCGCTATTCTGTATTCCTCACGTTCCCTGTCTGAGCTTTGCTGCTTACACCTTATGCATGCTGCCTTCTTCTTCCTAACCAGTTATTCCACCTCTCTCTTTACCCACGGTTCCTTCACCCTGCCATTCCTTCTCTGCCTCACCGGTATAAATTTATCCGCAACATCCTGCTGACCCTTTCCTCCCACAAGTCCCTCGATTTTAAACTCCTCCATATGCTTATCTAGTAATCTCTTGAATTTTACCAATACACCTGCCTCCTTCACCGCCACAGGCAGCGTATTCCATGCCGCGAACACTCTCTGGATAAAGAAAGTACTTCCTCTCATGTCTCCCTTGAACTTCCCACCCATTACTCTAAAACTATGCACTCTTGTCTTGTGCATGGGTTCCCCGGGAAAGAGGCTCTGTCTGCCCACGATATCGATTTTTCTAAATATTTTGTAGACCTCTATCATGGCTCCTCTCATCTTCCTTCTCTCCAAAGATTAAATCCCGAGCTTCCTCAGTCTCTCCTCATAATGCATACTCTCGAAACTAGGCAGCACCCTGGTAAATCTCCACTGCACTGTTTTCAACGCCTGCACGTCCTTCCTATATGAGGTGACCAGACTGGACACAGTACTGGACACAGTGATCTAACCAGAGATTTATAGAGCTGCATAATTACCTCGCTGCCCTTAAATTCTATCCATCAACTCATGAAAGCTAACATCTAGAAGCTTTCTTAACTATCCAATCCACCTCTGAGGCAACTTTCAGGGATCTGTGGATGTGGAGTCCCAGATCCTTCTTCTCCTCCACACGACCAAGAATCCTGCCATTAACTGTGTTTCTTCTTTCTTTTCTTGACAGGCTACACCTGTTGAAGTCTCTTCCTCTCTCGCAGAAGACAGCATCTCCATTCGAGACCTCGTCTCCGGAGAACATTCCGCTTATTCTCATGACAACGGTAACATTGTCATCCTCCTTCCTCATAACTGTGTCAGACCCACCTCCTCTAAACGCCGCTCCCTCCAGTTGGCCTATTGTTTCCCGGACACTGTTTCCCAGGAATCCCTTCTTCTCCGTCGCCGATTTAATGTCCAAAGAGGGATCGATCAGATAATTTAATAGCCCTTCGCCTGAGACCCTGCTGCACATGCAGAAGTCAACGCTCTTTCTTCTCCCTGGTCAACCGCCTTCCTTATTCTGTCTTCGTTTAGGAACTGCAAACCTGTGCAACGGATACGGCCCCTCTGGCAGGATGGTTATATTTCGAAGAAAGTTGAACAAAGTCCTTGCTTGTTGGTGAGGTCATTGTATCCCCTCCCCTGATGTCACCTTCAGCTCTGGTGGTGACGGGTGTTCCTAAATGTCGCTGCTCTGTGATGAAACGGAATATTAACGGGAGGATTTGGCATCAATTATGACGATAAGGGAAAAATTGTCTGTCATGCGTGATATTGCAGTCAGTATCTTCCATAAGAATTCGGCGCTCTCTCTTCGCTCTTTCCGTTCCCGAACCCGAATGTCAGTGGGAATCCCTGGATTAGCGTCAGACGACCCATTAGTGCCTTGCGGGAAGGTTTATATACGGCACCGCTACTGCGGTCCTGTCCGAACCCTCTACCCCAGTTCAGATCGCATTCTCTGTGTCCCGGTGCCACTGAGAGAGTTAGAGGGACATGCGACTATTGGGGATAGTGAGAGAAGTACGGGGATGGATGGGGTGGATATACCGGCAAAATAAGACGGGTAAATGAAGGCAGTGAGGCAGGACGGGATGTCCCGTAATCGGAGGGAGTGAAGGACGGGGAAGGAGATTAGCGATATTTACCGGTAATTGAGGGAATGTCGACCTGAGAGGAAACGGATCTGCGGACCTGTGGGAGACGGTGGTGGATTCAGAGTTGAGTGATCCGGGTTTCAAGGAAAACCAGGATAGTGAGGGGCACGGCGAAACTGGGATAATGGTTATCCCGGAGACTGAGGACCGTGTGGGGTTCCCCTATGGATTCTTTACTTGAGTTACAAAATGTTTCTGATGGCGAGGACGGAATGCGCGACCGAGCACTGAAGGGACCCTAATCCTACTGCGGTTTTCAGTTGCCAATTCGTCGGTTACGACGATACCCCCCCCGTGATGGAGTTAGACCCTGCACCGTTTCCACCGGGTCTCTCTGAAACTTTTCCCTTTCTAAACGAACGGCCAGTTTCTTTCAGGAAAAATCAGCATATTTCCGCAAACACACATCTCAACATCGTTCTCCCTCTTGAATCCATCCCTTCCTGAGTAAGTGGCCTTCGAAACATGAAAGATCAACGTATCAGGCAAGATTTTATTTCCTGGGCCTCTCGATCCTAAGACTGGCCACTCTTCAGTGTGCTTCAGGTTACCGTTGGACGATTTACAAAGTGCTCTACAGCAACTGATAATCGATCTGTGGTAAGAATCGTGCGGCTATCCCGTAGATGTGAGGTGTAACAATGCCTTTGATAGTTCAGCACTGGGCACGTTACGGTTGTAAATTCGGAAGTATAATGGACATCTCCTGTCCACACTGGTGTTCATTCATATTCCGTGCTGCTACCTTCTGTCGCCCAGATGACCTTCAATGGCGGTGAGACTGGCGAAGTCCGGCGGCGGTTTTAACAATTAATTCCTACCGGGTAAAATTGTTTTTCCGCCGTTGGTCCACAGCCCGGCACTCACAGAATAGAGGCAACCCTAGTGATTGTTCGCTTGTAGTGGGTCCGGACTGATCTGCTGTCCCACTTTTGACCGTACAAATACAACTTACCGTGCACTGATCGGGTTGGTGTCACACAGAGTGAACAGAATATCTGAACTTTCCGGAACCGACAATTTAGTCAAGGGAGGGGGGTTTCTATCCGGACCAGAGGGAAATAACTCCAGGGTGTTCAACATCCTTCCTTATTTCAGGCAAAACCTCTTGAACCATGTCAGCAGGAAGACGTTGAGATATTTAACCGGGAAACCCCAGGGGAATGTGGAATCTTCAGACTCGACGTGAGCCCATTCGCAGTGCATGTAGCTGTAGCGTTGATACTGGGGAGCTCAGGCAGTGGAACCCTACATCCGTGAGGAAGAGTTATTGAATTTAAATAAAGACCAGAAAACAACAAGAGCAGCTGTACTATTATTACCGTGATTCCACAACAAATTATGTTTCCTTGTCTGTATATTTAAAGTTGTTTCGTTGTTACTTCACATCAGCGAATTGGTAAGGCATCTAAATCCATTTGGAGTTGGCAGTCGCTGTTCCGGGAGGCACAGAACTCAGACCCTGTGTGGTACATTCCAACTCACACACTCATTCGAACTGAGTGCGGCTGTCCTGTTGAAACCAAATCAAACCCAGTTTAAACATACACGCCCGCTTCAACCCTGAATAATTATACACAATCCTTGCTGCTGGAGAGCAGCACAGGAAATGTGATAGCGAGCTATAAATGACCGGTAACGTTTGAGACTGCTACGTTGTTTGTTAATATCCTCTCGGTCCTTCTGCCCGCTTTTATCCAAATAATTACCTTCATTAAAAGGGAGATCTGTGACTGGAGTTACTCGATCAATTCAGATGTCATTTATGTAAATATACACAGCCAGAAGACCCCTGCCAATATGAGTATGAGAAAGGTTTTAAGCACGGTCACGGGTTAACCATCGTTGAAGTGTTTATCATTCAAAGGAAGAGGCGACTTCATTAATTTTTAACAATCGCTTTCCGACAGTCTTTTAAGTAACTTGAACATGCCGGGACACCCTTCCCCCACTGAATTCCCTTCTCATGCCAACTAAAGCTGACTGTCGCTGCAAACGTTCACTGATTGTCACTAATGGTGGATAATATATCTGCCTGCGAGTGCTCTGATGGTGTAACCCGACGGTGTTCAGCAGAAGGGTATCCACAGTATGAAAGTCCGAGTGCTGGGTCGGGAGCGATAATTGGCTCGGGCCAGTTTTCTCACCATTTCCTAAGTTGACGTAAGAGCTCCGTCTGAGAGATAATGATCTCGAAACTAATATATACCGGATAGGAATCAGTCCAGTGCGTTTTACGAAATTAAAAAAAAACAAACATGATATGGAAGGAACCGGATCACAAAGCTAGTCTGCTAGAAATTGAAATTCCTGCAAGTGCAAAAGAAAATGCCTCTGAACTGGAAAGGGTTAATACTCCAAGGACCAGATCTTGGTTTGTACCCTGTGACTGGTCTTAAAATGAGCTTACGCAGACGAGGTGGGGGGAGGGGTGGGGCGGAATCCTGAGTGTGGTGAATATTAACATCCTCTGACCCGGTAATGACGGACCGGCGCAGTCCCGTATGTAACCCCCACACAAAAACGGCCTGAACCTGGCCAGAAATGTCTGTATGCTGGAAGATGGGGACTGGAGGAAGTTCGGCAAACACAGAAAGGAATTTCAGGGGCTGAGTTATCCTCAGTTCTGGTTGAAATGTTGTCTTGATTTCCTTGCAGCTTTTTAAAGATATTTCCGTGACATTCTATTGCAACCAACGGCGAGGTTTTCTTTGTTCAAAAAATACTAAGCTGTGAATTTGATCTGATCCTTGCTCTGCGAGCTCAGCCGCGTGCGGCAACACCTTTGGTTGGCAACAAGGGAAATTCAGCCTAAAAATCCTTCAGAACAAAAAGGCTTTTCTTTCCACTGAACTCACACCAAAACCCTTTATGTTTTAAAAACACTTTGTTTTACTTATCAAGTTACAGGAAACTTGATGTGAAAAGATATTGCTTAACTTCCATTGAGTCATAGAGTCATGCAGCACAGACATGGTTCTTCCGGCCCATCTGGTCCATGCCGACCAAATTGTCCATCTGTTCTCGTCCAGTCTGCCCGCGTTCGACACATATTCGTCTCAATCTTTCCTGTCAATGCGCCTGTACAACTGTTTTTTTTAGTAAATGCTGTTTATGTATATGACTCCGTAGAACTATAGAACACTACAGTTCAGAAGCCAGGCCATTCTGCGCTTTAAGTCCGTGCCGAAACTTTATTCCACTGGTCCAATTGACCTGCACTCAGTTCATAACCCTCCAGACCTCTTCCATCTATATATCTATCCAATGTATTCTAAAATTTAAGAGTGAGCTCGTAATTACTACGTCAGATGGCAGCTCGTTCCACTCTCTCATCACTCTCCGAGTGAAGAAATTCCCCTTAATGTTCACTCTAAAACTTTCTCGTTTCATCCCAAGCCATAGCCTCTCGTACTTATCTCTCCTAATCTAGGTGGAAAAAAAACAACTCGCATTTATTCTATTCCCCTCATAACTTTGGAAAACGCTATCAAATCTCTCCTTATTCTTCTATGCTTCAAGGAATAACCTAACCTATTCTTTCTTTCCCTGAAACTCAACTCCTGAAGACCCCGCAACATTCTAGTAAATCTTCTCCGCACTTTTTCAATCTTATTGTTATCCTTCCTATAGTTAGGTGACCAGAACTGCGTACAATACTCCAAATCTGGCCTAATCAATGTCTCATACAACCATAACATCATAAATCTGAGATTCAATACTTTGATTTATGAATGCCGAACGCCTTCTTTACAACCCTGTTTGCCGTGGACAATACTTCCAGTGAATTATGTATCTGAACTCCCAGTTTTCTTTGTTCCTGCGCACTCCTCAGTGCCCTACCGTTTACTGTGTATGTCCTACCTTGATTTGTCCTTACAAAATGCAACACGTCATTCTCGTCTGCATTAAATTGCATCTGCCATTTTTTGGCCCATTTTTCCAGTTGATCCAGATCCCGCTGCAGGCTTTGAAAACCTTCCTCGCTGTCCAATCTTAGTGTCATCAGGAAACTTCCTGATCCAGTTTACCCCATTATCATCTAGATCATTGATATAGACAACAAGCAGCAATGGACCCAGCACAGATCCCTGAGGCACACCACTAGTCACAGGCTTCTAGTCGAAGAAACAATCCTCCACTACGACTCTCTGTCTTCTCCCACACTGCCAGTTTCGAATTCAGTTTACAACCTCTCCCTGGATAGCTAGTGTCTGAACATTCAGAACTAATCTCCTATGCAGGATCTCATCGTATCAGGGAACCGTTAAATAATCTTATCGCTGTGGGTAGATGTTGTCATTAAGTCTGGTAGGACCCGCCCTCAGGCTCTTGTGCCTTCCAGCTGATGAACGATTCGCCAAAGATTTTATACATTTCATAGTTTTGGTACTTTCATTGTCCAAACTTGGATATCAAGTCCAGGACGATTCTCTTTCAAGAGACAAATTTCACGAACGGTACTGGCAGGGTGTGGTTTAACAACCCCGGTTTCAAAACATCAGTTGTTATCTGCGGGCAAGGGGGTTGCCGGGCTTGGCGCCGTAATGGCCCAGATGAAACTGTAACAATCTTCTCATAGAACCATAGAACAATACACCACAATACAGGGTCTTCGACCAACAGTGTTGTGCCGCCCCTCAAACCACAGCTCACACGATCCAACCCATTCCTCCCGCATATCCTTCTATCCCACATTCCTTCATATGCCTATGCAACGACCTCTTGAACCTGTCCAACGTATCTGCCTCCACCACCACCTCAGGCAGATCATTCCATGCACCAACCACTCCCTGGGTGGAAAACCTCCCTCTGACATCACAGCTGAACTCACCCCCCCCATCATTTTAAATCCATGCCCTCTTGTCTTGAGCATTGGTACCCTGGGGAAGAGGCGCTGGCTGTCTATATCTATACCTCTCAACATTTTATACACCTCTGTAATGTCTCCGTTCATCTTCCTCTCCAGTGAGAAAAACCCTGGCATCTTAAGCCTGTCCTCATATTCTATACGCTGTAATCCAAGCAGCATCCTGGTAAATCTTCACTGCACCCTCTCCAAAGCCTCCACATCCTTCCCACAATGCAGTTACCAGAACTGAACACAGTTAGTGCGGTAGAAAGAGAGTTTTGTACAGCAGTATTATCCCTTCGCGGCTCTTAAACTCAATTCCACGATTTATGAAAGCTAGCATCCCATAGGCCTTCTTAACTGCCAAATCCATCTGTGTGGCAGATTCCATTGAACTGTGATGATGTATCCCCAGATCCCTCTGCTCCTCAACACTGCCACGTATCTTTCTATTTACCTCTTACTCTGCCCTGGACTTGTCCTTCCGAAGTGTTTGACCACCTCGTACTTCTCCGGATAAAACTCCATCTACCACTTGTCCGCACAACTCTGCATCCTATCAATATCCTTCTTTAAGCTCCAACAGCGCTCCACACTATCTACAACTCCGTCTATCTAAGTGTCAACCGCAAACTTATGAACCCAGCCTTCCACCTCCTCATCTGAGTCAACTATAAATATGACAAAAAGCAGAGGTCCCAGAACGGATCTCGGCGGGACACCACTAGTCACAGCCCTCCAATCCGAGGGCACTCCCTCCACCACAACCCTCTGCTTTCTACAGACAAGCCAATTCCTGATCCACACAGCCAAGCTTCCTTGGATCCCATGGCTTCCGACCTTCTGGAGAAGTCTACCATGAGGAACCTTATCAAACGCCTTACTAATATCCATATCGACCACATCTACAGCAGTACCCTCATCAATCTTCCTCCTCACCTCCTCAAAGAACTCCATCAGGCTTGTGAGGAAAGATCTTACCTTCACAAAACCATGCTGGCTGTCCTTAATCAGTCCATGACTCTCTAGGTGTTCATATATCTTGTCCATTGGAACCCTTTCTAATAGCTGACCCAGCACAGACGTGAGACTCACCGTATTTAATTTCACAGGCTATCCTTCCTGCCTTTTTTGAACAAGGGGACAGCATTAGCCACCCTCCAATCCTCTGGTCCCATTCCCGTGGACAATGAGGACTCAAAGATACTTACCAGCTGTTCAACAATCTCCTCCCTCGCCTTTCGAAGCAGTCTGCCTCCCAACTTTGTCTTTGATTGGACCTCCCTTACCCAAGCCATCGTTCTACCCTTCACGAACGTGAAAAAGGCCTTGGTATTTTCCTTAACCCGACGAGCCAAATCGTTTTCATGCCCCTTCTACCTCTCCTCAGCCCTCTCTTAAGTTCCTTCTATAATCCTCAGGAGCCCTATCTGAGTTTTGATGCCTTCTTCTTCCCAACCAGTCGTCCCACCTCTCTCGTAACCCACGGTTCCCTCACCCTGCCATTCCTTCTCTGCCTCACTGGGACATATGTATCCCTAACATCCTGAAAAAGATCCCTGAACATCGTCCACATTACCATAGTACACATCCCCTCAACAGGAACATCCCAATTCACACTCCCAAGTTCTCTCCTTATAGCATTATAGTTCGCCCTTCCCCAACTAAATATCTTCCTGTCCTCTCTGCACCTGTCCCTGTCCATGACAATTATAAAGGTTACGGAGCAATGGTCACTGTGCCCCAAATGATCTCCCACCAGTAGATCCTTCACCTGTCCCGGTTCATTTCCTAAAACTTGATCTAATACAGCATTGCCTCTGGTCGGCCTGTCGACATACTGCG
>JARFYF010000046.1:174776-190625 GCA_030265395.1 Rhina ancylostomus
TCTAATCAGTCCAGCATGGAATCCATGTGCTGGACAACAAGGCATTAATGAAGCCAAATTGAGGACCAGAACTCAGAACCATGACAGATACAAAATATGCAGGTTCAGAAAATAACGTGGAGCAAGTATTCTGTTTGGCTACTTTTAATGAATGCTACGCAATGGGATCGCTTCTGGTACCGCCGCGTTTAACAATTTATATAAATGGCTTTGATCAAGGCACCAAAGGAATGGTTGGTATGTTAATCGATACCACAGTGCTAGGTGGGAAAATAAGTTGTGAGTAGAGCCTGAGTCTCGAAGAAGAAGACAGTGAAATAACTTGTCAGTCGGCAGATTGAATATATCATGGGAAAATATGAAGTTGTCCATCTTCACATAAACTTTAAAAAGCATCATTTTTAAATGGAGAACTCCAAAATGCAAGGTGATGCGGGTACTCTGGAGGTAGATTTGCAACAGACTTGTCTCCAGATATTTAAACTAATTAGAAGAGCTTGCAAAATGTTGACATGGATTGAAAGTTGCATCCAATACAAAAGTAGAATGTCATATTTACACAATGGCGAGATGACGCCCGAATTAATGCTCACACTATTCCTCTCATTTGAGGGAGGAGGGCTGATGTTTTGGGAATAATTCGGAACACATTTGTACGACAAACTCTTAATATGGGTGGTTTGTCACATGATGTTCGGCTGGACAGGTTCTGCTTTTATCCATTCAGTTTACAAGAGTATGAGGAGGAAATCTTACGATGGGAGGGTCGTTGACTGGCTAAATGTGATTATCCCTCGTGTTGGAGAATCTGAGTATCGCGCTCACTTCAAAGGTCATGCTTCGCGTGTTTAAGGCAAAGATTGGGCAGCAATATCGTTTTTTTCTGAGAGAGACGTGAGTCTTTTGAAGCTTCTTCCTCAAGGACGATGAAGGCAGGGTTTTTTTTTGTTGCCTCAGGGAAATGTTGGATACATTCCAGTCAAGCAAATTATCGATAAGTCGTGTATTAGCCGGGAGTGAGAAATTCAGTTTACAGCCAGATGTGTCGAAATCATATTGAGAAAAATGCAGAATGGAGGGACCATCTTCGTCTGAGGCAACTTATTAAAATACTTACTCAAATTATGAACAAAGGTCCCACAGTTCATTTTCAAACCAGGCAGCCAGACGCCCTGAGAAGGGCCCTGAAATTTGGAATTTCCTTCCTAAATGAGGCAGTTTGAAGGAAATCAGCCAAGCAAAATGAGGTGGGCAGTTCGTACTGATTGTGCTTGAAACGATATCTCCTTTATTGGAAAAATGCCGTTCCCCATTGGTATTTCTCAGTATCGTTACAATTTTCAGTCATTGTAGTTGTTCAATCATTTTTTTATAATTAAACACAACCTGTCCCAACGGGTATTGCACTTGGATGAGGTACCGCTTTGTTATTAATTTCAAAATATTTATTTTTAGTTTTGTTGGAACTCACTATCCCTGTGGAATTCCTGAATGGTGTAAAAGCTGCGGAATGTTCCCCTTCAATATTTCATTCAGAGAGGTTCCCTGCAGGAACAACCGACACAGAGCATGGCAGAGAAAATGCTGGAAAGATATTTCGATGTCCAAAAATTATTGTACGTTATCACTGCCGCCATTGGAATTCCTGATGAGTGAGACGAAGAATTCAAGCTTTGTGCGAACTGTTGTTGATCTACTTATGATCAAGTTACAAGCTACAGATATGATCGTTATCCAAGAATAAGTCCGTGATATCAACATTCTCAGCTAAATGTTTAAACGAACGCTGCGATTTCTCTTACTTTCAGATAACCAAAACAAAACCTCTTTATTTTTCTAACACAAGTATTTTCTAACTCCGTATTTAAACTCTGGCTATGTGTCCCGTCATGTACAGTGACTGTTTTCTCTTTCTCCAGTAAATTTATTGGCGATTGTGATCCTGTCCCAGGGAAAGTGCGGCCTCTGCACCTGCACCACTCGCTCCCTGGTAGCCATGGCAGCGGCCGATCTACTGGTCATTATCTCTGAGGTCATATTGTACCACGTGAATTATCATTATTTGCCGTGGAATTTTCTGGATATCACCCCTGTGTGTCGTGTTGTTCTTGTCGTGCGTCGTACAGCCACTGACTCCTCTGTCTGGTTCACCGTCTCTTTCACCACTGATCGGTTTGTCGCCATCTGTTGCCAGAAGCTGAGAGCAAAATTTTGCACCGGGAAAACCGCGGTTGTGATCATCGAAACAACAGTGATTCTGCTTTGTTTGAGAAATATTCCCTTCTACTTCTCCCGCGAACCAGGATGGATCATCGACAATGTACAGTGGTTCTGTGTGGTAGTTGACAGTTTTTACACTGAACCGTGGTGGATAGGATTTGACTGGTTCGATACGATTTTAACCCCTTTCCTCCCGTTCGCTATAATTTTATTGCTCAACGCTCTGACAGTCAGGCACATTTTCATGGCTAGCCGGGTCCGTAAGGGGCTGAGGGGTCAAATCAACGGGAAGAACATCAGGGACCCGGAGATGGAGAGTAGGAGGAGATCGGCGGTTTTACTCTTCACCCTCTCCTTGAACTTCATCCTGTTGTGGCTGCCGTATGTTGCAGAATTCGTCTATTCTCGGGTCACAGAAACTGGAGCAGAGCGGAATGCTTCAGAAATTATATTTTACCAAGTCGGATATTTGCTGAGTAATTTCAGCTGCTGCACGAACACATTTATTTACGCGGTGACTCAGTCCAAGTTCAGGGAGCAGATGAATAGCATGGTGAAATATCCGATCACGTCAGTTCTTCGGTTCCTTCAGAGAGATGTTCCCTGAACGTAACCCAGAGGCGGCTGCAGTGTCATCAGTTCCTGCCATTCAGCGCCTAAGATCCGTATGCCGTTTGTAGTTAGATGATCCTATCGATTGCCAGTTCCAGGCCTCCATCCATTCTCAGCCTAATCACCCACTCCGAGCTGTTGACATCAATTAGTGACAATTCCGACATATCCGGGTGATTGTCTCCCCTCTGTGTGATCAGTGCCAGAATACGTGGAGACTAAATACGGTGTTACTGACAATTTCTCTCCACAATTTCCAGATATCTTGACTCCAGGCTACCTGGCGCTTCATCCGCTCCGCAATTCAATGTTGTCATGGCCAATTTGTCCGAGGCTGTAACATCTATTCTGTGCCAATTTCTCAAAGCATTCAAATCCCCGACCTTAAAAACAAAACGCTGACCTTCACTTTAAATACTATCCGCGATGTCTTCCTACAGAACACACTGAGGTAGATCGTTCCGAGGATTCACTACCCTTTGCGCGAAGAAATTTGTACGCACTTCTGTTTCCATGAGCGGCTTCTTCTCTTGTAACTATGGCATTTCGTTCAAACGTTCTTACTAGTGAAAACATCTCAGTATCTCCTGTGCCATACTCCCTTCAGATGTTTTCGGTTTTAAATGATCTATTCTGAATTTCAAGGAACAACAGACCCAACCGTTAAGCCTCTGGTGATAGGAGCATCTTTACAGTATCTCTGGCGGAAATTCGGACATATTGGGATTTTTTGCAGATTCTTCCATGTTCTTTGAAACCAGCTATCTGTTATACCCGGGTTATGTGCAGTGTGCTCCACAGAGATACATACAGCAAAAATGGGTCAACCTATCTGCATTTTCCTTGTTTCCTAATGTATATTTTCCAGTCTAATTCCCGACATGTTCCGCAGTGAACCAAGCCACCTTCTTCCTTTTCCCTATTTCCACATAAACCTCCACGGTTCATTTTGATATTACATGCAACTGTGCACTCGAAATATCTTCCCTTTCCCATATTGTTTAGGCTTTCAGTAATTTTTGCAGTAAAAAGGTCAGTCTCCTGGTCCATCACTGGCAAAGGGCATTTTGTATGTCCTGCTTATTGACTTAAAATTGATCGGGAACGTCCTTTATAACCACGGGCTGTTCGGATTTCTCGTGGAATCTTTCAATGAGATAAATTTCGGTTGAGCATTATCGGTTAAATGTTTAAATATCTGCTGCAGTTCACCTACTGATGTACTTCTTAGTTTGTTTAATCAGTGTAGTCTGTCCAACTGCAAATTCATACTGACGGTTTGCACTCTCAAACTGTCTCTGGAATTCGACCATGAGGTATTCCCGGCTACCCATGTGTCATTATAACTACAAGATTTCTTGTTCATCTTTCCACCTTACATGTTGGCCGTCCTTGTCAGATACTTTGAGTGTAAGCTAAAGGATGTCATGCTGAAGATGAAAAGCGTCTTGTTGAGACCTCATTTGAGGTGCTCTGTGCAGTTCCGGACTCCCAATTTGTGTGAGTATGGAACTTTATTGGAAAGACGGCACTGGCTTACTGGAATGATTTCTGGTATGTTATGCTATGTTTGCCACTACAGTTTGGATCAATTCTTTGGAAGTTGGAAAAATGGGACGAGAGCTCACAAAGGGGGTACAATTGTTACTGGACTTGACCGGGTAGATGCATAGACCATGCACCAAACCCCTGCAGAGTTCATGATCAACAGTCGCTGGGTCAGGATACGGGCTCTGTCATACTGTTGCAGCGTCTTGAGCGATATGGCATAGAAAAGTACCCATCCGTCTTCTGATCCGTGCTAAGCAAGGAACAGTCATTTTACACGAATCCCACCTGACTCCACGTTATTCCCAGGAGCATTGCAGCCGGAGGGCGAACATCCACCACATGGACCGGACTGCAGCATTTGATAAAGGCAGAGGCGGCGGTGTTATTTTCATGATTAACTCATGGTGGTACACACACTTGGCGGTTCTGTCTTTGTCTTGCTCCCTCGACCTGGAACGTCTGTCTGTCAAGTGTCGTCTGCTCTATCTGCTGAGGGAATTCTCGGTCATCATCATGGTCGCGGCGTCCATTCCACACCTGGCAGTTGCCAAGCTGGCACTGGAGGAGTTGAGCACCGCCACCAGCAGTCCTCAGATCGCGCACTCTGATGCCTTCCCGATCATCACAGAGCATTCAACCAGGCCAGCTTGAAGAAGTCTCCCAGAAACTACCATGGACACGTCACCTGCTCAACACTGTTGAACACCACCATCAAGAACGCTTACCGTGCCATCCTGCGCCCTCACTTTGGCAACTCCGATCATCTGACTGTACCTCCACTCCAGGCATGTGGGCACAGACTGAAGCCCTCAGATCCAGTAGTGAGGAAAACGAAGGTATGGTCAAGTAAGGCGAAGGAGCATGTGTAGCACTAGTTTGAGTCGATGCACTGGAACATATTCAGGGATTCACCTTCGGATCTGAATGAATATGCCACGGCCGTCACCAACTTCATCAAGTCCTGCGTGAGTGAGTGTGTGTCCTCGAGAACATACCGATCTTCCCAAACCAGAAGCCACTGATGTCAGTAGATTCTCAACTTTCTGAAGGCGAGATCGGTGACGTTCCAAACCCTGACAACAAATCCAGATGTGGCCAACATAAGGCGATCATGAGAGCGAAAAGGCAGTTCCATGTGGAGACACAATCGGACACACGACCCCTGTGGAAGGGTTTGCATGCCTTTATTCCCTATCAGCGAAACTGTGCAGCATAAATGTTAGTGATACCTCACTCCATGATGAACTCAACGCTGCTTTCGCACGCTTTGAAAGGGAAATTAACACTACAACTATGAGAATCCCCACAGCACCTGGCGGCCCTGTGATCTCTGTCTCGCAGGCCGAGGTAAGAACATCCTTCAAGAGGCTGAACCCTTTCAAGGCATCGGACCCATACGGTCTACCTGGGTATTGAAAATATGTGCCGACCAACTGGCTGGACTGTTCAAGGAAATGTTGAAACTCTCACTGCTGCACTGGGAGGTTCCCACCTGCTTCAAAAGGGTATTAACCCTGCTCGTGCCCAAGAAGATCACGGTGAGCTGCCTTAACGACGACCGCCTTGTGTCACTCACATCTAAAGTGCTCTGGAGGCTGAGCAAGGACATCGACCCGCTGAAATTTGTCTACCGCCACAACAAGTCTACCGCAGATGCAATATCACTGGCTCTCTGCTCGGCTTTGGAGTACCGAGACATTAGCAAATCATACTTCAGGCTTCTGTTTATTGATTACAGCTCGGCTTTCATCACCATCAGCCCCTCAGTACAATTCAACCTGCTTCAAAATATTGGCCTTTGTCCCTGCCTCTGCAACTGAATCCTCGATTTCCTTGTTGGGATACCACATTCAGTGTGGATCGATAGTAACATCTCCTCGCTGACAGTCAAAACAGGCGCACATCAAGGATACGTGCTTAGCCTACTGCTCCACTCTCTCTGCACTCATCAGCGTGTGGCTTGGCACAGCTCAAACGCCATCTATACATTCGCTGATGACATCACTGTTGGCAGAAACTCAGATGGCGATGAGGAGGAATACAAAGTGAGATAGATTGGAACAAAACCTCGCAATGAACGCGAACAACGCCAAGGAATTGATTGTAGAATTCAATCTAGAAGAAGAAGTTGGGAGACCACACACCAGTATTTTATAGGGGTCAGCGCAAGAAAAGGTGAGCAGCTTCCAAGTTCCTAGGCGTCAGCATCTCAGAGGATCTATCTTGCGAACAACACATCGATGCAATCACCAAGGATGTGAGGAGATTTGCTCTGTCAGCAAAGACTCCTGAAAAATTTTACAGATCAACAGTGCGAAGAATTCTGACAGGAGGCATCACCGCCTGATATGCAGGCACCAATGCGCAGGATCAAAAGAGGCTTCAGTGGTTTCTGGACTCAGCCGACTCCACCACAAGCACAACAACCGCACACCCTGCTATCGACGAAATCTTCAAAAGGCGGTGCCCCAAAAAGGTGGTCCATCACAAAGGACCGTTAGTATGCGGGTCATGCCCACTTGACGTTGCTACCATCGGCGAGGAGGGATAAGAGCCTTAAGACGCACAAAAATAGTTAGAGGAACAACTCTTCCCCTCGGCCATCAGAAACTGAACAGTTCACGAACCCATGAACACGACCTCGTTCTTCCTCTTTGCACTAATTATTTTTGTAACTTATTGCAATATTTTACTTCTTGCACGGTATCGCTGCCAGAAAAAAACAAATTTCTCGACGTATCTCAGTGACAATTCACCTGATTCTGATTCTCGGTGAGAAATGAATTGACTCATAAATTGATGAACCTGTGACATTTCCTAACACAGAGGGCAGGGCAGGCCAAATTATTAAATATTTTCAACAGGAATACATATATTTTAAGTCATGCAGCATGGAATCAGACCCCTTGGCCTAACTGGTGGCCATGATGCCCATCTTACTGAGTTTCATTGCCCGGTGTTTGACCCATATCCCTCGAAACATTTTCTATTCGTGCACCTGTCCAAGTGTCTAAATATTGTTAATATACAAGCCTCAACAAGTTCTGACAACTTATTTGATTATGGACAAACCTCTGGATGAACAGGTTGCCCCTCTGCTTCCTATTAAATCTCTTCCTCTCACCCTACACCTCTATCCTCCAGTTGTTGATTCCTCAATCCTGGGGAAAGCACTGTTTGCGTTCACCCTATCTCTGCCGGTTATGATTTTATACACCTCTGTAAGATCACCCCTTCATTCTCCTACGCTCCAGTGAATAAAGTCTCAGCTTGCTCAACATCTCTACACAGCTCAGTCCTGGCAACATCTTCCTAAACCTTTTCTTCACTCTTTCCAGCTGAATGGAATATTTCCTCCAGCAGGTGACCAACACATTACACGATTTTCAAAGACACAAGAGATTCTGCAAATGGCGGAGTCTGGAGCAACAGACACAATAAGTTGGAGGAACTCAGTCAGGTCCGACGTCATCTGGAGGGGAATAAGCAGTCCACGTTCCAGGTCGAGAACCTTCATCATGATTGGAAAGTAAGAGGGCAGAAGCCAGAACAAGAAGGCACGGGGAGGGGAGGAGCACACGCTGGCAGGTGATAGGGAGGTCAGGTCAGACCGTGAATTGGGATGAAAGGAAATGGGGTGAGAAGCTGGTAGGTGATTGGTGGAAGGAGCAAAGGGCTGGAGAACAAATAATTCTATATGATGGAGTGGACCATGGAATGAAGGGTACGAGGACTTCAACATCAACATTGATTTCTCTTAACTTCCGGTAGTCGCTCTCCACTGTTTACCTTTCCCTATCCCTTGATTTCCTCATTCCTGCGGCCCCCTCACTTTTTCTCTTTCCCCTCGTAAGCCCTTACGACCTGTCCATCGCCTCCTTCTTGTTCCCCACTTCGTTCCCTTTATTCCATGGTCTACTATTTTCTCCGATCGGATCCCTTCTTCTCTTGCCTTTGCCTCTTCCACCTATAACCTCGTAGCTTCTCACATCACTCACATTCACCCCCTACCCCACTCACCTGCCTTCCCTCTTTAACCTGGAATCACACGTCACCTTCTGTCTTGTTCTCCTCCCCCACCCACTATTTTTCTTTTCTGGAACCTGCTCTCTTCATTTGCAGTTCTCATGCAGGATCACGACCCAATCCGTCGACTGTTTATTTCCTTCCATCTATGCGAGCTGACCTGCTGATTGTTGTGTGTTCACATCATATCCAAATGCGGCCTCGCCAACCTCTTTTAAATGCAGAGGAACATCCCAACTTCCGTACTCCTGAATGATAAAGGCTTTTGTTGCAAAAACGTCTTTCCCCACCCTATCTACCTGTGATGCAACGTGCAGATAACCGTGCATTTGTACTCCTATCTCCCCCTTTCCATAGCATTCGACACGGCCCTCCCGTTCACAATGAATGTCCTACCCGGGTTTTGATTCCCAAGATGAATCTCCTCGCACTTACCTGAATTAAATTCCAATGGGCCATTCTTCAGCTCATTTACCCAGTTGATGAAGTTCCCGAAGAAATTTTCGACAACTATCGTCACTGTCTACGAAACCACTTATTTTAGTGTCACCTGGATGCTTACTGGCCATGCTTTGTAAACTCCAATCCAACTCACTGATATCGACGACAAATTACACCATTCCGAGCACCAACTCTTCAAGCAACCACTTTCTGGGGTCATCATTGATCCTCCGACTGTGCACTGGAACAGAATCACTCCCAGAGTTGCTTATTCCACTCTCGTTCATGTTTTAATGTGACATAAAAAGAGGATATTCTGCCCATCGTGATTTGCCGGCTCTCCAGCAATTGCATCAATCCGGTTACTTATCGTTTGTTTCTCTGAAACCGATTCTATCTCACTTGCTCATCAATATATCCCAGCCCTTTTCCCTGCCACACGATTCCTCTACCACCCACCCATAAGGAGTACTTCTTAGTAACCAGAAGATGCAACAAGCTTCACATCCTGGTGATCTGAAAGCGGAGGACCAGGAAAGTGTCGCGCGGTCACACTGAGAACGCGTCGACTCCAGACAGACAGTGCCCGAGTTCAGGATGGAAGAAGTGTCACTGGATCTGCGAGCCAGTCGCACTGCGACTTAGTGCTGCTCAGAGCGAGTGGCTGCCTCTACACTGCGCCATCCCACTGTGCTCCTGAGCACTCATGACCCTCCGTATTCTCGTGAAACTCCATTGGCCATCACAGAGACCCGCTTCCTTCAGGTAGTCTGTGCTCTAGATTAAAACAAATTCCCCCTGTTTGCCCTCTCTATGGCTTGGAGTAGAAAAATCAGGTAAGAAAAGAAGCGAGTGTTTCAAACAGAGTCTCAATAGAGAGAGGGATGCAAATTTAAAAACAATTATTGGACTTGCAGGTAACATTTCATAACCTCCGGGCACTTCGAAGCAAGTCAGGGAAAATGAACAACTGATCTGGAAAGTTCTCACAGTTTAAATGTGGTTCAGTCCAATCTGTGCACATAAAGTTTCCAAAAGCGGCAACTGCAGGATCGTGGTTCGTAACCTGCTCATCAGAAAAGTAGTGAGGATTTAACATCGTCGAGAAATTTCCAGCTCTTTCTCGAAACAGCAACAGTGGACGGGTTCTGTCCACGGTCGAGGATGGCAGTGGCCTCACTTTAAATTTTAAACAGGCACGTCCAGTAACATCGGGCTTTCTCTGTGCTGCCCGTGAGCGGGTAAACCACCCCTCAGGACTTAACAAAATCCTGCCCTTTCTGGATCCTGACAAATAGCAGTGTTCAACTGGCTGAGGCGACGGTGTGCGGTAAACATTCAGTGTTGCGAGCTCAAAGGACGGACTCTAGTTGTGTCAATCCCACTCTCAACCCTCCCTGACACAACTGCCAATCTCTGTTTTGTTTTCTGTGCGAAGCAGCTTGCTCTCGTTTTGACTACCCACACGCTAGCTGCTCAGATATATCAGCAGCGCGTGGGACAGGATCCACAGTTCGCACAGCTTCCAGCCCGAGTAGCACTCCAAGTGATGAAACTTCTGGCTCCTGCTTGGTCTTCTGCTCTTGAGTCAGGGCATTCAGCTGGAGGATGATTCAGTCCATCCGCACCAGAGCTCCGTTCGTGCAGCGTTACCTAAATACGGTACTGTAGAGGGCAGGCTCGGCAGTGTAGCGGTCAGGGTAATGCTTTTACAATTTCGGCCGCCAACTGTAAAGAGTTTGTACGTTCTCCCCGTGTCTGCGTGGGTTCCTTCCAGGTGCTCAGGCTTCCTCGCTCATTCCAAATACGTGCTGGTTAGGAGGTTATGGGCATGCTATGTTGGTACCGAAGCGTGACGAGGCTTGCGAGCTGCCCCCAGAACGTTCTACGCAAAAGATGCATTTCTCTGCGTGTTTCGATGCACATGTGATTATTAAAGAAATCTTATGTTGTCTCTCGGAACGTGCGGTGCTCCCTCAGCATCGCCACTCCGATCGACCGGCGCCCCCTCGACACACCGCTTCCCAATGAGCGGCATTCCCTTAATATAGCCATTCCGACCGTATGACAATCCTTTCGTACTTCTTGATGGGCGCCTTGAGGCTCTGCAACACTGCCCTTCAATGCTTGGGACCTCGCTCAGCCCTCCATTTCCAGCCAAGGGGCACTCCATCAGCATCGTTCCTCTGGCTAAGCGGAGCTCAATCAGAACAATCTCACCGTCTGTGCTGCTAACTCTCAATCCCTTTTCTGAGCAGTAAACTTGCCACAATTCTGCAGGCAGTCCATCAGAGTTGGTTCTCTGAAAGTGCGGCGCTGCCTCAAATCTGCCCGGAGAAAGTGTGACTTTTCTTCAGCAGTGTTCATCTAACACCGCCGCCTTCCTTCTTCACTGACCATCGGACAGGACGGTACTCACTCAGTATTTGCCCTTCTGCAGTACATTTTTCTCCTTCACCACTGACCCATCCAGAATGCAGCACATGCTCAGCACTGACACATAAGAGAAACATTTGCAGTTACTGAAGCCAGAAAATGCTGGTATACACAGGACAGCAAGTACATTCGAAAAGTACAATTGACCCTCGGATAGTGAAATTTCTTTTACCAGAGCTCAAACAACAGCAAAGCTTTTCCGCATCACTGATTTTCAGACAGTACGCATTGACTCAATACAGCCTGCCCGCCAATGTTGTCCATTGTGCGGCCCTGCCACAGTGCAGTCCTCCCACAGTGTGATTTGTCCTCCAATTTACAACCGCCCCACTCCCCCCCCCCGCAGCACGGCCCGCCGAGAGTGTATCGTTTCCCCAACGAGAGCCTACTCTGTGCTCTCCCTCCCACAGATAATCGCTTCCACGGCAGTGAAACGATTAGCGTAACGCGATTACAGCGCCAGCGATCCGGGCTCAATTCCAGCCACTGTCTGTAAGGTGTTTGAACGACACTTGCGGCATGCCTCCAGAATATTTGACGCAAAGCTGCATTTCGCTGTGTGTGACCAATAACAAATTCATCTTAATTGACACCCTGTCTCAATTTCCCGCTCCATGAACAGTTCCCCTCCCCACTGAGAGCGCCACTCTACCGCAGCTCCAAAATGTTAAAATATTATATTTCAGGTGCGAGCAAACTGAAATGAAAACCGAAACTGCTTGAAATTCTTACCGGTCAAACAGCAAATGTGAAATGAGAAGCAGACGTAAGGTTTTCGCTCATGTCCCTTCGACACATACGGCACCGGTTTTCTTTTTGGTAGATGCTGACTGACCGTTTGAGTACTTCCAGCATTTTCTGTGTCTACTTCCTTTGACTGATGTTCCATCAGTGGAACCGTCCCTCCGAACTGTCCCTTTCTAAGTGCAGAGCTCCTTCTGTACTGACTCAAGGACGACTGGTGCTCCATTATCATTGCTCCGACAGCACAGCCCCCTTAGGGCTAAGCCCAACAAAAATGCAGCTGTAATTGATAGCGCTTCATTTTCAGCGCCTTGCCGCAGTCCTTTCTCCTGCAATATTGCTTCTCTGACAGCATGGATACGCTGAGCCACAGCCTCTCCACATTGCGACTGTCCCTCAGCACCGGTCCATTGTCGATGTAGTTTTCTCTTGCACGGTCTGTCCTGAAGTGCGATCTAGTGAGGGAAAGGACTACCTTTGCAAGCATTGTTTACCTTCAAGACTAACGCTACACATTGCCTTTGCCCTCTAAGCCGTCCTTGGAAACTGGCTGGTCCTCGACCGTGCAGCGCTCCGTAATTCTTCCCAATTCGGAGTGCTTTTGTTTGTCGAGTCGTCTCTGATAAAGGTGCTGACATGTTGATTCTCCCGCGCCACAGACTGCGCCAGTTCACGAACTACGCGAATCGGGTGAAACAGCAGCAGCTCACCAACCGGCTCTCTCAACACAGCAGTCACCAGATTTTCAGAGGAAGATTGTTTGGTTTTGTGTAGATCTCTCATTTTCAGATGACGCCTCAAAAATGTGATCAGCTGGGAGACTTTCTGCTGGTTCCCCTGATCACCTAGTAATCATTCAAGAATTTTCACATTAGCTCTTGCCTCTCCAACGGCAAATTTCAGCACTCTGGGTTGTGATAAAGCGGCAGGACAATGTTTCGCTTCGCCCTGTCCTGATGATTATTTTGAGGCCAGGAACTTCTGTGACGCGGAATTGCTGTTGCCTGTGACCTCTCTTCTCCACTCCAGATGAAGAGCTTGAACAGATTATGGAAACATCTTCAGCCTGAAAACCGAGACCTGCTTCGAAGCATGGGAGCCAGCCCTCTCTGACGCTATACAAGAGAGACGACGATGGTTCAAGCTCTGAAATAAAACTAATGACGTACACCTTACTTTAATCTCATTTCCGTGTGATCCACCTCACAGCACTTTCAAAGTGGATGTGATGCAGCAGCGCTTTCGGGAAGGATGTGCGGAGGAAGGATCGCGCAATCACCGACGTTGAATGTGACCACAATCTTTGAGAGAAATGCCACCATGAAGAGGGTAAAGTGAAGAACCGAGGATGGGGAAAGGGTATGGAGAGCGGTGTCTGACTGGACTGAAGACTGAGGGACTGGAGTGAGATACAAGCACAGCCCAGCCACTGAACAATTGGAATTTGAAAGACGCTGGAGCGGCAGATGGTATGCGCTCTTCAGTTGGAATAGGAAGTGAGGGAATAAGGTGAGGTATCATCGTAGGATAATGAGGCAGTGACTGGATTGACTGCAGTCACAGTCTGGGCATTGGTGCAATGAACTGAGTGCTGTCACATATGATTCAGAGTTTGTGGAGAGTCAGGAACTGAAACTCTGTGGGCTCAGACGTGTGTGTGTGTGTGTGTGTGTGTGTGTGTGTGTGTATTGTGTCAGCGTGTGAGAGAGAGAGACAGACAGACAGAAACAGAGAAAGAGAGAGAGAGAGAGAAAATAATCTCAGATACGTGCAGGACTTTGACAAGGGAGCTATCAAAGGCTTCAAACAGCAGGTATTCACAGCTGCACGCAGCTCGTTCTCTGGCTGCATCTATGAAGAAAATTGAACATATTGTTCGGAAGAGTGGCCGACCCCGGGCTACTCCTTGATTAGTGGGTGCAGATATACGTTTTACTCCAGTTCCCCATTTTCGGCCGAATCGTTGACATCGCTCGGTATTATTTATTTTTCCAATTCACTGCTCCTGTCCTCTCCTTCGTCTTGATCCGGGACTATAACTGAGAGTTATAGAGTCATACAGCATGGAAGGTGGACCTTCTCCCCAAATGGTCCAACCAAGATGCATTATCCAAGCTCGTCCCATTTGCCAGCGTTTGGCCCATAATCTGTCAAACTTTCCAAAGACCCTGTCCAACTTTATTTTAAAAGTTGTTACTGTACCTGTCTCAAACATTTCCGTGAGCAGCTGATTTCGCATAGATACTACATTTAGTGCAATAATTTTCCCCTTACATGCTAGAGTCAATGGAGGGCATGTTGGTTTGCGTAATGGACTGAGTTGCGTTCACAACTGTATGAAATAGCTTGCTATCTTTGGAAGAGCAATTGCCATACCAAGTTGCGATTCAACCAGATTGGATGGTTTCTACTGCACATCTGAAAAAATCGCGAGGGACTTCAGGGACACGGATGATGAATCTCCTGAGCCTTCTGAGGAAGTATAGCTTTGGTGTACTTTCGTGGCCGTAATTTCCACATGACTGTAACAGGACAAATTGTCCGTGATATTTACACCGAGGAAATTAATGTTCGCAACAACCTACATCTCAGCACGATTGGGCGTGCAAACTGCACCGCCTCCTGCACTTAACGATAAGTTCCTTTGTTTTGCAGACATTGAGGTAAAGGTTGTTTTCTTGACCAAACCACTAGGATCTCAACCTCTTTCCTTGTCGTTATTTGCGATCTGGCCTTCCACGGTGGTGTCACCTGCAAATTTGAAAATGGAGTGAAAACAGAATATAGTCAACAACCTTGTGTGTACAGGGTGAGTGAAAATGGGCTGATAACATAGCCTTGCGGGGCACCGACGTTGAAGATAAGCGTGGAGGAGCTTCTGTTGCTAGTCCTTACTGATTGCGGCCTGTCGGGCAACAATAAGGGGTCTAATTTCTGGAGGAAGTGTTCATTCGTGACCATTAGCAGTATGGCCCAGTGTCAATGACCTAGAATATTGTGAGACACAATCAATGACCCCGATAATTGGCAACATTGGCCCGGAATGTTGAAACTGAGCATTCTGGATACAGCCTCAGTGGGTAGGGAACTAACCACTTTGGGTAGAAATTCAATGGTAAAAGCAATGTTGTTTTTTTTTAATTTGAAAATTGCATCGCCTGAGAATTGGATGTGCAGGTTCAATGTCGTCAGGCATTTAGTATAGATTGTCTATGACCCTGGGTTTAATGGGAACGGGAAAGGCGACAACGGATGTTGTGGGTACCATGTGATTGTTTCTCCAAACTATACACATATGATCACTGTCTCTGTATATTTTGGTTGTCGTATCAGCAGCCGATGGCATGCAGAATGTAGAGTTTGCAACCTTGTGTATCGTGACTTCCAGTGTGAAGTCATTATGTACACGAGGTTTCTACTTTTCACGTTATCGTTAGCTGTTAAGGGTGTTCACATGTACAGGGTTGGCTCCCAAGGCTCAGTCACAGTTTGCAGAAAGCCTTGTCTTTCATGACAATATGATGTATTTTTAATTGAAATCATTGAGTGCCACTGCGAGAACAAAATCGTGTTTAATAACAATTGTGCCGGTGACTCCAAATACGGAATAAAAAATATCAGTTAACTTTGCAGATACACAGCAGGCAGGCAATTAATTTGGCGACATAAACTGAGTTAACGATTCAGATCGATGGCTTTTAATTTGACTGCAAGAAGAAGATTTCAAAGATGCTTGACGGGGCAATTGAAGATGGAATTTATTCGGTGTAAGGTGATGCATTATGGAGATCCAACTCGGGAAGGGCATTGCCCATCAAC
>JARFYF010000046.1:190725-203324 GCA_030265395.1 Rhina ancylostomus
AGTTCGTGTTGGGATTCCTCTTCTAATCTCCGAGGCAAGATTCCTTCCAGTTACTGCCTGTGTTTGTCCTGAGGAAGAGTACCGAATCCAGTCTTGTATCAGTGTGCCGCATTTGGGTTCTCTGTTAGTTTGCTCTCAATCAACATTGTGACAAGTGGACGGAAATGGGTTGGAAGGAAAATCAGGTGAGTTCAGTGGTGGTTCATCTGGGAATGTATGAATTCAGATGCCAGAACCTGGTGAAAGCCAAGGTCACAAGACAATTTTCAGCAGCAGTAACCTGATCTGATTGTCCCAAACATACCCAAAGCCGATGGCAGTCACAAGAGCAGATTTTCTCTCACTAAGCCAGGGTCATAGGGCAATCAATAGGAATACGAACTTATTCTGACTCCCCCGCAATGTACAGCGATCAGTAGGACGAAACCTGGATGGTTCACATACAAGTCAGACTCGGACACAACCTGTGTGTGAACCTCCGGAGATCCGGGGCCGATGTTTGACTAGTTCACCTTTAACGTGTGCATTTCTCGCGGTGCGGTGTCTTCTCCTAACAGCTGGGAAGTGGACTGCTGGAAGATTAATTCTACATTGCGGATTGTAACTAATGTATTTGTGCAACAGGAGAATTCTGCGCTGTATCTTGTGTGTGAAGGGAACAAGTGGTGAATGGTAGTGATGGGAGGTCTCTGAGAGTCGTTGTGGACACGTGGGCCCTCACTCACCCAGAAAATAAAACGTTCCACAGCTAAAATACATCGTCCCGTCGCTGAACTCAGGAGCAACTTGACTCTATTCTCTCAAACTATTTTTTTTCAAGAATTTTATACTTCTTTATACCAATCAGAATCCCCTGAGGATTCCACATCAATGCCTTAATTTCCAGAAGATTCCCTAATTGTCTTTAAATGAACGTTCTATATTCGACGCACCCATATCGGAGGAAGAAATGAAGAGTAATATTTTCAACCAACTCGGGTAAAGCACCTGATATTGACGGATATACAGTCGATTTTTTAAAATCCTTTACTGACGTTATTGTTCTCTGGTTAGCAAGACCCTATAAGATGCCCTATCAGTGAGTAAACTACCACAGTCCTTCTACGAAGCAGCTATTCCTTTAATTCTTAAAAAGGATAAAGATCCCACTGAATGTGCATCTTCTAGATCTATTTCTTTATTGAATATAGATTCCAAAATATTTTCTGAAATATTGTCCTTTAGACTGGAACAGGTTATTCCACAAATTATCTCCGAAGACTAGACAGGATTCATTCAGAATCGTTATTTACATTTAATAATAGGAAATTAATGAATATTATATTTGCCACTTCATCCAAAATTCCAGAATGTGTTGTCTCACTAGATGCTGAAAAAGCGTTCGACAGGGTCGCATGGGAATATCTATTCATTACACTTCAAAAATTAAATTTCAGCCCTAAATATATACCTGCGATCAAACTGATTCATTATACACTTATGGCTTCAATACTTAATCAAATATCCCCATTGTTTTGGCTTTCTTGAGGTACCTGACAAGGTTGCCCTTTAAGTCCTTTATTATTTGATATTGCTTTGGAACCCTTGGCTATTGCACTCCGGGGTTCTTCAAACACATGTGGTATTACTCGCGGACAGAAGATTCATAAGATATCTCTTTACGCAGATGAGCTGTTACTTTATATTTCTAACCCAGAGGATTCTATCCTCGCAGTACTATCACTGCTAGATCAGTTCAGTGTGTTTTCTTGTTATAGAATCAAGAGTGTTTTTCCCATTATGCAAACCCCAATTTATAGGCAATTAACTTTGAGATTGGTAACTGACTATTTTATGTACTTAGGTGTTAAAATTACAAAGAAACATAAGGACTCATTCAAAGTTAATTTACTGTCTTTAATTGACCATGTTAAACAATTATTTACTGAATGGTCACCACTGTTTTTATCATTGGTAGGCCGAATTAATGCGGTTACGATGAATATTTTACCAATTTTTTTATATTTATTTTAAGCAATTCCAACTTTCGTCCCGAAATCTTTTTTGACACCATTAATTCTATTTTTTTCATATAGTTGGCAGAATAGAAACCCAAGATTCAGTAAGAAATACTTTCAAAAACTTAGAAAAATGGATGGCGGTATGGCCCTCCCTAATTTTAGATTGTACTATTAGGCAATTAATATCAGATTTTTTAAAATACAAAATTCAGATGTAATTGAATGTCCCAAATGGGTACACTTTGAGTATCAATCAGTGCACGAATTTTCATTAGTTTCCATCTTAGGAGTTTCACTCCCTTTTGCACTTACCAAATTAAGTAAAGATATGATTAGCCCAATAGTTAAACATACAATACGAATATGGTTTCAATTTTGTAATTTTTTGGATTGAATAAATTTAACTTACCAAGCGCTATTCAATCTATTTTGTATTCTTTCAACCATCCAGAGTTGACTTAGCTTTTTCTGTATGGAAAAGGAAGGTGTTTTCGTGATCTATTCATTTATAACTTTTTTTTCATCTTTTGAACAATTGTCCAATAAATACAATTTGTCTAGATCACACTTCTTTCGATATTTGCAGATTAGATTTTTCTAAAAATCTACTATACCACCTTTTCCAACACTATATATAACTAAAATTACGGGAAAAATATATCTTAATCCTTATTCGAAGGGGTTGATCGCCATAATCTATAATTTAATTATGAAAATACGTCCAGGATCTCTGGACAAAATTAAGAATGAATAGGAGAGTGAACTCCAGACACCTTTACCTACAGAGACATGGAAGAAAATTCTTCAGTTAGTTAATACATTTTCAATGTGTGCCAGACACTCTTGGATAGAGTTTAAGGTAGTTTACAGGACCCATATGTCAAAGGATAAGTTAGCCCGTTTTTATCATCATATAAATCCTATATGTGACAGATGCAAATTGAATGTGTGTTCTCTGACACATATGTTTTGGTCCTGTCCTCTTTTGGAAAAATATTGGAACGACATATTTTAACATTATCTCAACTGTATTGAATATTGATTTACAACCTCACCTTATCACTACAATTTTGGACTACCAACGATAGAGTCTCGCCATTTCTCTGCTTTCGCTTACCGTATGATTGCCTTTGTCACATTAATGGCCAAACGATCCATTTTGCTTAAATGGTAGGATCCAATGTCCCCTACTAATTTTTCAATGGTTTTCTCAATCTATATCATGTCTAAATTTGGAAAAAAAAATAGGAGTGGTACTGTTGATCTTTCGCTTAAATTTGAAGATATTTGGATATTGAATATTTATTCAATGCTTTCACATGATATAGATCTTGTTCAATAACTTTTTAATTTAAAGGAACGGAGCTGACGAAATTTCAGACCAGTCTTTTTAATCTCTTATTTTGAAATTTTCTTTACAGTTTAGTTGTCATATTATTTACAAATTTTTATTGATTTGCGGATTCTATTTTTTCTTTTAAATCTTTTAATAAATCTTTTTCTTTCTTTTCATTTATATTATATTCATCTACTAAGAGATCGCGAGATCCAAAGATTTTTTTATATTTTATTATTTTTATGATTATCTATCTCATGATTGCTCGCTTGATCTCTTTGTATTACATGTACAATCTTGTATATTAATCTGTATTAATTTGGAACTTAAAAAACCTGAAAAACAGAAAGATTTTATTCTCAGTAAATACAAAGATGCTCTCTGACAGTTGTGTTATTTCGTGTTCTTCCCCAATCACAGTGAACGTGCTGACGATTCTGGTCCTGTCCCGGGGGAAGTGCGGTCCCTCTAAAGGTGTTACAGGCTATCTGTAAGCCATGGCAGCGGCAGATCTATTGGGGGTTTTCCTGGACGTGATATTGAGGAAGATACCGGCTGCTTTTTCGTATGCTTTCGCATTCCTGTATTATGTCCGCATGTGCAGAACCCCCGCCTTCTTACTTTATGCCGCCACCGACTGTTCTGTCTGGTTCACCGTCACTTCCACCTTTGATCTATTTATGGCCATTTGTTGTCAGAATCTGAAAAAAATATATTGCACCGAGAATACTGTGTCTGTGGTTCTGGGGATTGTGACAATTTTGATCTGTTTAAAGAACATTTTCTGGTTTTTCATGGTCCAAGACACCTATACTTCGAATAATGTACGATGGATTTGTGTTCAAAGATACGAGTTGTTACTTACGCTCAAATGGACGGTGATAGAGATCGTCCGTTCCGCCCTGAACACTGTGATCCCGTTTGTCTTGATTCTTCTGTTCAATGTATTAACAATCAGGCACGTGTTACTGGCCAGCAGGGCCCGGAGGAGACTCCGAGGTCATAGAAATGACAAGTGTCCTAGAGACTCGGAGATGCAGAGCCGCAGGAAATCCCTCATTTTACTGCTCATCGTCTCGGGGAATTTCATCATCTTGTGGGCGTTGTACGCGGTTACTGCCATATGGAACAGGATTATTCAGGTGATAAACATCGATTTGGTGAATCTACCTTAGTTTTTCACTGAACTTCGCTTCATGCTGCAACTGTTGAGCTGTTGCACAAACACGGCTCTTTATGCAGTGACCCAGACTAAGTTCAGGGAGCAGCTGACGGAGCTGGTGCAATATTTACTGACTCCAATTTTGAAATGGAGTCAGCCCTGTGGGAAGGGGTAGAAATCACAGTGGTGGCCCAGGTGATCCGGCACCTCTCCCTCACTTTCAAAAGGGTTATTCGAGTTTTGTCCATTGAGCCTCCGTGCAGTACCAATGTTTCCTGGATTATCCGACTCAGCTCTCCAGTTTCACAACCTCATGTCTCTTACCTTGCTACGATGCTGTCTTTTGCGACTTTGTCATCCGGCATCTGTACATTTATTCAGATTAGTTCATTACCTCAAACCCACAAAGCCATTCAAAATGTTTAGCCCTTCCTGCCGGTCTAGTCAGTACAATACACCATGGGTAAATAAAGAGATTGAAAGCCACAGAACATCTCTGACGCGTAAGTCCTTTGAATTTAATGCAACAACTCACTGCCAATGTGGAGCAAACAAATGTAGCATCTCAAAACCTAAAAATCATATAGCATTCATAAGAAGGGTAAAAACATTTGTATCCCTTTAACTGTGAAGCAGATGGAACCGGTAGCATAAATAGATTATAAAATAAAGCACGTTGATATTATCCCAAACTTCAGAGCAGGAGGAAGTAACAGAGCAAAAAGTAACAAACGACATAATGATGAAATATTCAGTAATATTACACCACACTCACACAGAATGTCTCAACGTTATCACGGATTAATAGGAATCCTGAATACAATACAACACTGCAGAACCACTAAAATAATAATTACTTACGGTTTTAAATTCTGCAAATAAACGCAGCTCTCCGTGAGTAATGATGACTTAAAGTAACATTAGTCCAACGGCCTTCTCAAAATTGCAAGTCAAAAATGAAGAAATTGAAGCATATATTAGCTCAGACATTGTGCAGTTTAATTGGTGGAAAGCCTCAGGACCAAGCTGCACATGAAAATGTTATATCCCTTCATATAACATAATGAGGTTCACTAACAACCTCAGGATTAGAGAGCACTCCGATCTTCATCATTAAAATACAGTCGAATATCGATATCTCAAACAAAACATTAGAATTACACATTTAAAGCTGCTGTACCGCCATGATATCTCACACCTGTATAAAATTATAAAATACCTTAATGAAAATATAAACTGAATGCAGATACACAGAGGTGTGGATTCAGAAATGATTCACTACTGAAGCGTTAGCTACAGTCTCTCGCTAAATAATAAAACAAGAAATTCGTCTCATAATAAACATTTTAGCAGGGACAAATATCACCACAAAAACAAACGCAACTTCAATGTTAAACTGCCTGAAGTAACGGATTTCCGCAGACTGATAGTATCCGATTGTACACATCTCATCCGTGGAGCTGCTCAAAGTAATACAGAACCTGCATTAGACCATTTCAGCCTGTCAAACGGAAACAAGTGACCTGCTGTGTCATCAAATTATTTGAAATTCAGAACCACAGCCCCACGTCAGGGACATCGGAATCTGATGGCAATTTAAACGGGACAAAAGAGCAAAAGCAAATTAAACAACTCATCCCGACATAGATATCGGGAAGCATACAAAGTAATACAGAAATTTAAACAAAACAAAAGTCAGGAACAATGTCCTGACACCTGTTCTGCACCACGAGTCCACGTGTCCCTACTTATGGAGCACGTCAGACAGACCTAGACCACGGCAAAAACATAACATCACGGACACATAAAACAAGCCTAACAACACTGGGGCTCAGACATAACACTCTCGCTCAGATGGTGAAGTAACTCGGGCACAAGAGAACAACAAAATCAGACCACACTGCAAAAGTATTCCCAATGACCGCACAATTATGCATCCCACGACAGCCATAAAATATACGTCTGAGATTTCTAAAATAAAACGCAACAAATCAATCCATCTTTTCAGACAACGTGCTCCAAATAAGTAGTCACAATGCAAAGCAGCACGGATACAGGCCCTTCGGCTGAATCAGTCCATTCCAACAACGGTGCTCACCCAGCTGGGCCCAATTAAGTATGACAGTTCAGGGACATGATCCGGCACTAAATCCTCTAACACTTCAACTAGATCCGACTTACCATACGAGAAGCAGGGACAAATTTATGAGAAAAATATATTATGAAAGAATGCAATGTTAAGCAAAATAATAAAGCTCAGAATAACGATCCAGTACCCTTCCGTTGTCATGTTTAAATAAAAGGTCATTGCGATGTTAGGTTCCTAAAACTAATGGGGTTCCTCAGATTGCGAGAATAGTCCATTGTCACCCAACAGCTCAGAGCTGAGGTGTTCCAACATGATACAAGCTTCTGGCCCGTAACAACCTCAGACCATATCAGATGTTCGAACTGTTAAAGAACATTGAGCTGCGTAGGGCAATAATCCGGAATAATAAACGGCCACAGTGGTTGAGAATAATTCATATTATGATCCACCTGACCGATAAAATACCCTGTATGAGGGTGCTTTACACAACGCCACATGCAGATCAGCCATCTCCTAATATTTCAAGTAGAACAATCAGACCCTTCCAATACCACAAAAATGTATCTCGTTTGCCTGAAGTATCTGTACATACCTCCATATAATTCAACGCGCAGCCCCACGGAGCAGCCCAAAATAACACACTTCAAAATATCTACAAATATTGGAGCCGCCATACCTGTTAAAAATAATGAAAAAGACAATCTTTTCCAATGAAAGATAGCAGGGTTTGTCCTTCAGGAGAACGAGACCAATTCATCCGCCGGTGTTAATTACTAGTGCCACTGAAGTATTCGGAATTAATACGGGGCAGCACGGTAGCGTAGCCGTTAGCGCAATGTTATTATCGCGTCAGCGATCGGGTTTCGATTCCCGTCGCTGTCTGTAAGGAGTTTGTATCTTCTGCCGTGTCTGAGTGGGTTTCCTTCGGGTGCTCCGGTTTCCTCCCACATTCTAACGACGTACAGGTTGGTTAATTTGGGGTTTAAAATGGGCGGCGCGGACTCGTTCGGCCGGAAGGGCTTGTTACCAAGTTGTAAATAAAATTTAAATTTAAAATTCAGAAATTCGGACTTTTAATGGTGCTTAAATTTGCCGAACTCCACGGATCATCAATCGATCAGACGAGTGAAGCAACTTTCACAAACATATCACTTGAAAGAAAAGAGAAAATACGACCCATCACATGTCTCTAAAGGGCAGTGTCTCGGAATCAGCACCTCAAGAACATATGGTATCTCAGACCAATGCGGGGCATGAAACAATGAACCGCCTGAAGTGTATAAAGGGACTTTCGTTTATATTGAACGTCTCACCCCCAAATCATCCCAGGCATATAACATATTTGATACAAATTGCAATTTGTGATTTTAATGGATGCCGTTGCCTGTACATTGTCGCTGGCCATACTCTGAATATCGGTTCCGAGTCTGCAGTGCCAACCTCTTCATTATGTCGTCATAGTTCGCGTTTTTCAGACTGAACAGAACTGGATTTCGGGATGGATGCATTAAATTCTATCCGACCCACCATAGCCACGCCGATATGTGGGCATCCATCCTTCCTATCTCCGTGTCCCAGCACTTGGTCCTTATCTTTCTCTGGAAATGTGATTCAAGTGCTCACCCAGAGACTTATTAAATGCTCTAAGAGACCAACTGCAACAACTCTATCTGACAGTTCATTCCCCGCACTTGCATCCTCACGGTAAAAGATTCCATCATATGCCTTCGAAATCCGTTCCGCCTTGTCCGAACTCTGTCTCTCTTATGTCAACTATTTCTGATATGGTTGTCAGCTTCCTGCAGTCTACGCCATCTATACTCCTCATAACTTCTCATACTTCATCTTGTTCCCTGTTAATCTCCGTAGTTACAGAGGGAACAGACCTCGTTTCTGCTGTGTTACGTACCAGCAACAATAGAAGCACACCAAGTCGTGTTAGAAACTATTTTATTAATAACTTCTTATGATAATAAGAAAAATATAAACGTTAGATATTAAACATTAAGCCCAAATCTAAACTCAGAGAGTGTGTGTGGCAAACTCCCAAGCCCCACGTCTGGGAATAGTTCTAAAAGTTCAGTTCAGCAGGTCATAAAGTGAAACGTGAGCAAAGGCTTTTGCAAAACCACTGGAGAGAAAATGTAGAGAGAATATAGAGAGAAATTACGAAGTCCACGTGTTCCATGATGGAACCCATACGACACCTCAATCTCCGATGATCTTCATTGCTTTGTTTCGAAGTATCTGACACCCCAAAGGCATTCGATGAGTGGCCGCCCACAGAAATACCTATTTTCCAGTACAGGCTAACGACAAAGTTGGCTGCACTTGATTGCTCCAAAAATCCATACGTGGATTGCAGTGACAGACACAGCTATCGTTCTTCATCCATCGATACAGAGGCCAGCAGTCAGTCTCTCTCTCTCTCTCTCTCTCTCCCCTCCCCACCTGGACTCAATTCGACTCACTGAGCAAAATATCCAGCACGTTGTTATTTCGCTGTCTTGATGAAACCACACACACACACACACACACACACACACACATACACACACACACACACACACACACACAAACACTACTACTACTACTACTACTACTACTACTACTACTACTACTACTACTACTACTACTACTACGACTACTACAACTCTACTGTCCAGGTGCCTCAAAGCGACATTCACCAAATAGAAAACTGGATCGTAACAGCTGCCTCTCCTCTGAACTGAAAGGTTCCAAAATTCTGGGGAATCTCCTCTGCACCATCTCTGGCTCTGTCACATCATTCCTAGATTGTGACGACCAAAACTGCACGCAGTGTTTTAAGGGAGTGGAAGTGCAGTGCAGCAGTACTGGGGGAGGGGAAAAGAAGTAAAATCATGGACTGGAGAATACGTTCCGGGAGAAGGTGTCGTGGTAGAAATGTGATGTTTGTGATCGTTCTTTATTGGGCTGGAACAAGAAGTAGTGACGCAAACACTGAATTACTGGAGAAAAGGGGTAACAAATGTACTCATTGCGGTGGCCTCCTCGATTAAACAGGGAGAAATACAATGAAAAGGAAAGAAAATAGATTATGGTGCCGTTACTTGAATGCACATTCATCTGGGTTTCAACATTAGTGAAGTAAATTACGAGAGCAGTGCCATGGGACGGACAGTCACAAACATATTTCTAAGGTCGTGACTTGGAGGCGGCAGTTCGTTTGTTATAGAACTAGCGGAAGAAATTTGAAGCCTGTGGTGCTAATTCAGCATGAGAAAGAGAGGAGAGAACATCTGGAGTCAGAGAGCTATTATCCATGCATGGGAGGGAACGTCGATTATGGGCATGCTTCAAATATGCACAGAGGTATATGGCAGTGACAGTGTAAGCAAAATACAGACCGAGAAAATATATTTCCAAAAACGACACCTCACAACAGCACCAACAGATAGGAAGTACCGATAAATTCGGTGTGTGATGAAACCTACGTTCCTGCACAATTCGTAGATTTCCCGAGTAACTGGGAAGACTGAAATTGGGGCATGTGTAAAAATCACTTCCTCTATTCAGAAAAATTAAATACAATCCAAGGAGTTCATGAGAAACCTCATGACACCAGTCAGAGCAAGGCACAGCCACCCATGTCCCTCCATTGCGCGAAATTTGTGAACACTCAGCAACGCCTGTTTGGCAGTCTCATGCACTAATTCAGGCTGTGGAATTGTAAGATGCAGGATAGAGTAATATCTAGTGTTTTTACGTGAGTTTAACCCAGTTATTTAGCCGAATGAAATCAAGGCAAAGCGGAGAGTTGCAGTGGATGAACTACAGCGTTCTTATGTGAGGTTAAATGAAAAAAAAGCACTGATCTGTGCCAAGGGGAAGTAAATTTGTAAAGAAAAGAAGTAGTCGCCCTTGGAGGCTGACACGATGTACTATGTTGGGCGGGACAAGGGGGTTGCGTTGAACTTGCATGCATCTCCAAACTCATCGGGTTAATAAAATCATTGGCTGTAATGAGGATGGATGCAATGTGGTAAACGTATGCAGAGTTCAACTGTGTGTCCTGACGGCTTTAACAATAAACCAAAGCCAGTAGAAGAAATTCCAGGATTTGAGTGAGACAAGAACGAAGCCGAACATCACCGACAGTCGGATACTCACGCCCTTTGTCTGCAGGTGTTACGTCAGACTGCGAGATGTCAACTGCAACAATACTGCTCTTCAAAGAGGACAAAATCAAAACTCTATTAATCACCGGCTAATCAGTCCCGGGTCGGCGATGGGGAAATGTTGGGGAAAACAGCAAGTTTGATGGGTGCATCATGATCAAGTGCAATCCGCCATGGGTTACAAAGGGAGCATGGTTCCTGAATACCTCAGAATTGAGCGGATAAGGAGTGGTTTTGGTGAACAGTATGTTCGACAGTGGATGTGTCGCCTGACGAAGGCCTGCATGAGAGTTTTATTGAAAATGTAAAATAAAATCATTGTTAATGTGAGAATTCGACAAACCATCCGCTCTGTTTCTTGGAAGTGCTTTCGAAGTCACAGATGCCGCATTGAGTTTCTCAAGATCAAAGGAAACTGAAGCAGAAAGACTTTCATCTGATACCTCAAGACAATCCAGGAAGACAATACGGAAGCAGGGCCTGGAGCTTACCAAGTCCGCACCGAAACCTAAACACCCATTGCAACAGTAATTTTACACTAACGCATTTTATTCTCTCCACGGTCTCATCAAAGCCATAGCCACACAGAATGTACGACCCTATTGCACAGTAAGTGCAAATTACAGACGCCAATACACCCACCGACAATCAACATGTTCGGATGTGGGAGGAAACCTTAGCACCCAGAAAAAAAAACAAGAAGTTACAAAGAGAAAGTGTCAGTTCCACACTTCCACCACCGGAGGTCGGGACAGGAGCCGTGTCGCTGCAGTTGTGAGGAGCTGAAGCTCCACGAGCTGCATGGAATTTATTTCGAGGAGCGATACTCTCAGGTTTTTTTTATAGTAAGCTGTTCTTCCGTGCTGAGGTGAGTTCCAGAGATCTGTAGTTCTGATGGTTTGTATTATTGTTGACGTGTTTCTCATATACAAAGATATGACAGGTGTTTCATGCATTTCAGGATTCTGGGGTATTCACTGTTACCGTGGAACCTTTTGTGATCTGTCTGTTCACTGTTGAGGAATTTTCTGTCGCAGGTGCTTCACATTAGATCGTTTCCAGGTCCTAAGGATTGTTGTAAAGATGGAAATCAACGCATTTCTTTACTTGCTATTGAGACAGTAGTCTTGAGAAGCTGATGGGCAAGCAACCCAGCTCAATTTGATGCGCTTTCTCGGTCGAAGCCGTCATATGGTCGTCGGGTTCTGTACCATTTGTTGAAATTACATATGTCTGGGGCAATATTCATATTGGTGCTTCTCATTTGAATGCTTTCGAAGACCTTTCAAGTTGTCAATCGTTTGAAGACTCTTCTTTTTCTGAAATATTCGATTGTATTGTCATTGAGATATCAGTTGCAAGCAGATACAAGACAATGAAACTTGTCAGGTGACATACGTCTCAGTAGACGAGAATTTCGTAGATAGTGACCACAATTAGAATAACCATGGGCAGGGAAAGAGGCAGACGATATGGGGAAGTTCTTAAATGGGGGAGGGCAAATTCCGACAGTATCAGGCAGGATCTTGGTAGCGTAAATTGGGAACAGATGTTCTCAGGGAATTGCACCGAAGAAATATGGAGGCTGTTTGGGGAAAATTTGCTTGGGGTTCTGGATAGGTTAGTCCCACTGCGACACTGAAAGGAAGGATGGTAATTATAGGAAAGATGATTGAGAAGAGAAAGAATGAAGCATACTTAAAATCTATGAAGCAAGAATTAGACAGGACCCTTAGAATCATAAGGTCGCCAGGACAGAGCTTAAGAAGGGACAGGAGATCGAAGTGACAGGAGAAAGCCTTGGGGAGTAGAATACAGGAAAATCCTAAAGCGTTCCACACAGACGTGAGGA
>JARFYF010000046.1:204653-228394 GCA_030265395.1 Rhina ancylostomus
TACTTTTATTTTACTTATTATCATAAGTAGTTATTAATAAAGTAGTTTTTAACACTTATACGTGTCTCGGTGTGTTTGTTTTTGCTGGTACATAACACTGATGATGGTCATTTTTTTCAAGTATGTGGTTACCAACATTACGAATGATTGATTTTATCGTGATGCCACGCAACAGGAGGTTGTTTGACCGTGTGTATAAAATAGAGATTTTTTAATTAATGGAGAGAAATTTGCACCAGAAATTTCAATGAAGCCAAAGAACGTAACGAATTTAATTTCATTGCATGTCAAACGTTGTTATTCTATTGTTCACAACAGCCTCGACATTTTTGATTCCCACCGTTTCTCCAAATATCGGTTCTTCCCTTCGATACTATATTTTGTCTTCTTCTTTGAGCATACTGGTCCAAAAGAATAACAAGAAAAAATGAACTGCGAACATTCAACTTTTTCAGGTTGTTAATAGATGAAGGGTCTGCTGTTCCTGGAACGAAGGGAGTCTGATTACCGTGAGGAAAATTTCGATGCCTGTTAGCTGGCATTTCAACAGCATTTCAACCCAGATAAGAACAATACACCCTCCTTCTGTTTACCCATTCAGTGGTATCCTCAAACGCTTCCAGTTTTGCGACAGACAATGATCTGTAGATCATAAAGGCAAGTTTAACGGTGACTTGGCAAATCATCTTATTTATGCAGGGAAAAGACATAAAAGGCTTAAAAAACTTATTCGGTCTTTTCCAGCGATGCATAAATACTGGGGCCCAGTGCCATATTCTATGCTCATAAATCTTCTGGTTTCATGATTATTGATGTTGCAAGGAAAAGGGTCGATAAACGATGACCAGCAATTGCAGGGTGTTTGCCTTTTCTAAAGGTGCAAAAGGAAACTCCTGTTGCATTGTGTAACTTGTAACTGCCCTGTAGCGGATAAGGATATGTGAAAGAATAGAGAAATGGCCAGAGTTATGATTAATGTTGCACAAGTACTTCCACTGAAACTCCGCTCACATGGCCAGGCCCACATCCGAACACAGGTCGAGTAGGTCCCTTCCCTGGTGTGAATGTCTTAAGACTGTTTCAGGAAATCCTCCTGGAAGCACCGTGCAAATTCTGTCCCATCCAAGCCTCTGGCATTGAGGGTTCAAGTCGATATTGGGGAAATTAAAGTCGTCCACTCTGTTGTAATTATACCTTTCCATAATTTGCCTGTGCATCTGTTCCTCTATCTCCCACTGGCTACTGGGAAGCCTACAGTGTAACCCCTTTCACAGTGACTGCACCTTTCTTATTCCTGAGCTCCACCTACATTGCCTCAGTGGACGGGCCTCCAGTGGGTCCTCCCTTAGTGCAGCTGTGACATTCTCCCTGATCATCAGTGCAGCTCCCCCACCCTTTGCTTCCCACTCTGTCGTGTCTGAAACCCTGGAACGTTGAGCTTCCCGTCCTGCCGTTCTCCCATCCAGCTCTGTGTAACGGCCACAACATTATAGTTTCATAGTCCTTCTTGCATTGAAATAACCATACTCCATTCCCTCAGTCCCACCATTGTCATTAACCTGGTACCACGTGGACATCTTTTCAGCGTTACTTGACCTGGCCTCTACCTTCCCCTTAATGCCACTTGCTGACCTGTTGCTCCGGTTCCAAACACTCTCCCCACTGCACACTTCAACGCTCTAAATCATCACCAGCGAACATCCCCGTCCACCTGCCCTGGAAGAGAACACAATAATCCATGTACCTGAAGCCCTCCCTCCTGCACCAGCTCCTTAGCCACATGCTTAAAGTACTATCTTCCTATTTCTTACCTCTCTGGCACGGGGCACCGGGAGTAATGCTGAGATTTCCACACTGGAGGTCCTATTTTTTAACTAACTCCCTAAATTCTCTTTACAGGACCTCGTTGTGAGTGCCAATGTGGACGGTGACGTCTGGCTGTTCACCCTTCCCTTTCAGTATATCCTGGAACTGCTCAGAGGCATCGTTGACCCTGGCACCAGAGAGGTAACACACCAGTCTGCAGTCTCACTCATGCCCACAGATACACATAACGGAAGGTTCCCTGTCCTAACGAGTTCCAGATCGCCACTGCTCACTGAAAATAGTACAGCTCTGGAACAGGCCCTTCGGTCCACCATGTCTGTGCCGAACACAATGCCAAATAAAACTAAATCTTTTCTGCCTGAACGTGATCCATACCCCTCCATTCCCTGCATATCCATGTGTTTGACAGCCTCTTAAACACCATTGTCATATCTGCTTCCGCCACTCCCCATGGCAGCCCATTCCAAGACCTCACTAAGATGTGTAAGAACAAATCTTGCCACGCACATCTCCTTTAAACTTTCCTTCTCTAACCTTAAAGCTCTGCTTTCCAGCACTTTATATTTCCTCCCTGGGTGGAACATTGTGACGATCCACCTGATCTATAATTTTATGCGTCTCCCCTCAGCCCCATTCGCTCCAGAGAAAACAGTCCAAGCCCATCAAACCTTTCCTTGTAACTCCAGCCCTTCAGCCCTGGCAACATTCATGTGAATCTTTTCTATACCCACTCCAGTTTAATCACATCCGTCCCATACTGTGGCGACGAGAACGGCACAAAGTACTCCAAGTGTGGGCAATTTAACGATTTGTACAACAGTAACTTGACTTCACAACTCCTCCCGATTCCTCGGTCAATGAAGGCGGGCATTGCCTGCACCTCTTTCACCACCCTGTCTACCTGTGTTTTCACTTTCAGGGAATTATGTACCCATACTCCAAGGTTTTGCTGTTCACTTACACTCCCAGGACTCTCCCATTCACGGTTTATGTACTGCCCAAAAGCCATCACTGCGCAATTGTCGGGCAACCGCAACAACACTAGTCTATTTCTCCGCACCAACCACCCAGCAAAAAATGTCAACGTGCCAGTTAGCTTCCGAACCACTTGTTGCATTTTCTACATAACTTGCGCAGGACAACCCCTGGACCCCTCTCTGTTTCACTCATCTGCAATTTCTCTCCATATAAAACAGTTTGCCTTTGATTCCTCCTGCTGCCACAGTGCATGGTCTCACACTTTCCTACATTAAACTGCATTGACCAAGGTTTCTCCCACACATTCAAACTCTCTGTGTCCTGTTATTGACAGACTTGGGTACCTCGCACTCCGCTCCCTCTTCAGGTGATTAATATCGAAGGTAGATAATTGAGGGCTGACAAATGATCCTTGGGAATCTCTACTGGTTACAACTTCACAGCCTGAAACAGACCTGTTTATTCCGCCTCTTTCTTCTATGTGGTAACCAGTTTTCACTAAATGTTAACGCATTTCCCCCCAATACTGTGAGCTATGGTCTTGTGCACCGGCCTTTTTTGTGGCACCTTGTCAAATGTCTTCTGAAAATCCTAACACACCACATCTGTCACAATGTTGATCAAAGAGAAAGCTCGCAGAGAACCCAAATGCGGTACACTGATAAAAGACTGGAGTCAGGATACTTCCTCAGGACAAACACAGACAGTAACTGGAAGGAATCTTGCCTTGGAGATCTGAAGACGAATTCCAGCACGAACTGGATCTTCAAACAGGAATAGAGAACACAGGACTGCTTTCGAATAGACAACTTTAGCAGCTAGGAGCCAAACTATATCCAAAGGTAGACGAATACTCTGGCAACTTGTGCTAGAGAAACCCAGGTACTTATGCTAGGCCCCTGATTGGGCTCAGACATGTGTCGTTATGTAATCAGTCCAGCATGGAATCCATGTGCTGGACAAGGAGGTATTAAAGGAGCCAAATTGAGGGGCAGAACTCATAAACATGACAACATCTGCAGGTTCCCTTCTAACAGATCGAACAACTCCGGCATATATGTCAAAGTGTGTTTCCCTTCACCAAACCATGTGACCGTGTTGGAAACCAGGTAGCTGGTCAACAGTGTGGTGAAGTGGGTTTCTGGCACGCTGGCCTTCATCAGTCAGCGCACTTGAGTATAGATGTCTGGATGTTATGTCACAGTTGGGCAAGACGTTGGTTTAGCTGCATTTGAAATATCGTGAACAGTTTTAGTCACCCTGCTATAGGAAAAATGCCGTTAGGCTGGAAACAGTGCAGAGGAGATTTGAGGATATTGCTGGGACTCGAGGAGTGAGTTATGGAGAGAGGTTGAACAGGTCGGCACTTTTTCTCTGGAGCTTGGGAGAATGAGTAATGATATTACAGAGGTGTATAATGTAATGAGGGCATCGATAGAGTCAATATGCACAGTCTTTTCTCCAAGGTTCGGGAATCATGAACTATAGAGTCCAGGTTGAATCTGAGAGGGGAGAGATTTAATGGGAACCTGACGGGTGGTATTTTCCCCAGAGGGTGGTCAGTACATTGGAATGAGCTGCCGGAGAGTAGTTGAGGCAGGAACATTAACAACGATTAAAAGGTACTTGGACACGTCCATGGATTGGAACGGCTCAGAGGGATGTGGGCCAAATTCAGGCAAATGGGACTAGCTTAGATGTGAATCTCGGTTGGCATGGAGCAGATGGGCCGAACGGCCTAATTCCCGCTGTGTAACTCTGAGGCTCTAAGCCATGTGGACTTGGATTGATGTTAAACTTTTCTAAATGATGTATAATTTCTCCATTATTCACAGACTCCAGCACAGTGCCAACAACAGATGTGACGTTTACAGGACTGCAGTTCCCTGCTTTTTGTTTTCCACCATTCTCCAACAAAAGAGTCATATTTCAGGTTCTACAACTCGCTTGGACCTTTCTGGAACACACATGAGTTCAAAGAAACTTTAACTGATGTTTCCACTTTCTCTCCAGACACTTCCTTTAAACCCTCGTTTGCAGGTTGTTGGCACCTGGTGAAATTTGCTTTTGGTTTTTCCATTCGTGATGGTATTATAACACTTTACTGCAGAGTGTGAAAATGTCACCGAACAGATATTATCTTGGATGTTTGCTGTTACCCCACCGTGAACTCTGATCTAATTGTTGAGTTAACTTATCTGCCATTTCCTTGTTATCTTTCGCTTTTGAATCTTCTGTCGCTGGTTTCTGAAAACTACCAGTGCTCGGGTCCAGAACTAGACCTTGGCGTTTAATATGCTCTTGGATTTAATATTACCATTTACCTCCTTTGTTGACCACAGGTGGTTCATCTTTCACTTGGATCCCTCTCTCTGATTGAGATCAATGTCTGCTTATAGTTATGAAATATCTGCCACTTCTCACGGGATATCTGCTAAGGTTATGGGGACAGTGAGAGTGCTGGGCTGTTTGGAGAGTGTCCTCTGGTACTTAAGGTATCAGCCTCGAGAAATAATTGATAATGTTCCCTGGGACTGTGCCACTAAACCGAGCATCCATACGTTCCCAGCATGGGCGGTATTTGAGTTGTTTCACCGCATTTTAACCCCTTGTGTTCCATTCTTCCTGATTTTTCTTCTCAATGTTCTGAGGGGCAGAGATTTTAGGGGCGAATAGAGTCCGCGGTGCGCTCCTGGGCCACTACAATTGAGAGAACGACAAGGACACAGAGACGGTGAACTGAAGAAAATCCATTGTTTTACTCTTCAGTATAACAGGTAGTTTCATATTGTTGTGGGTAATGCAGTCGGTGTTTTACATCTGTCATCCAATTTCAAAGATTTACGATTACACTTTTAGTGACCCCGTTATATCACAGAATGCACAGCAGGAATGATGCAGCTTCTCAGCACCTGCACCAATACGAGTATATACGCCATGACTCAGCGCAAATTCCCAGCGGAACTGAAGAACGCGTTGAAATACCCGCTGAATCTGATTATGAGAATCATTAAAATGATCGAAAAAATAGTACAAAACAGTGCAATTAAATCACCTACCTGCTTCCTGCATCTCCCACTCAAAGTGGAAATCCTGTTGTGACCAACAGTTGACAGCTGATCCCGACTGAAAACCCGTTCTTACCATCCCAGAGATCCCTCCTTTCGGCCACAAGTCTCTTCCCCACTTTTCTGGCAGCTTGATACCAGCTGTTGCCCCTGCTCTTCAGTTGTGACAAAGCGTCTGCGACCTGAGGCTATGTATCTCTTGTTCCAGTGCTTCCAGTATGTTCTATTATCTTTTCCTCTTTCTCTCTCTCCTCTATCCTGCTCGCGTCATGACCCGCTCCTTTTCTTCAGCCTGATATTTTTCTCTCACATTATCCCTCTTCCTCTATCTCGCTCTGTATGTCTCTCTCCCTCCTCCCCAACTGTCTCTCTCTCTCTCTGTCTCTGTCTCTCTCACCACCACTGCCCTCTCTCTTCTCTTTCTGCCTCTCTGTACATATTTCGCATTTCCCCCGGTTTCTCTCCCTCTATCCCGATGTGGACGCCCTCTTTCTCCTTACTCTTTATTCAAAGACATCTAACGTGTTCAGCGCGAATTGCAATTATCAATTGCTATCCTTGAATTAACGTTCATTGCCAGAATTCAGCTGTTGTATAAATGCGGATAATCATCATTAAAATCTGCATGCAGATTCCTCTGAGAGAGAAAAAAATAGCCCCACAAATTCAATAGTTCACAGAGCTGAAATATTCCAGTGCTGGAAATATCCTCATAAATCGTTCTCATTCGTCACTACAGTCTGAGCTCCTGTGTGATAGGGTCGTGGTCACAGACCCATAGAGCACAGATACAAACCCTTCGGTACACTGGGTCCAAACATCTTTTTTCAATCTTTTTTATGAGTTTTCAAATCAATACAGATTAATACATTGCATCAATGTTCGTACATGTAGTACAAAGAGATCTGGATATAACTCGTCTCAGATAATCAGACAATAAAATATTTTTAAAAACCTATTTGTTGGTCCAACGATCTCTTAGTTAATGAATAGAGCATAAAAGTAAGGAAAGAGAAAGATCTATTATATAAATTAGAAAATGAAAAAGAAATCCCAAATCAACACAAAAAATATAAATTATGTAAACTAAACTAAGCAAACAAAATTTCAAAAAAACTGGGCCACAATTTCTGAACAGAAACAGAACAATATTTATGTTGTCAACTCCAATTCTCTAAATTAAAAAGTCATTGAAGGGAGGGTCCACACACCATCACCCATTTACACCGATGCTACTTTATGCTCAGAACTTTACCATCAGGTTCTTCCCGCGTTCTACCACTCATGTACACACAAGAAAAAAATCACAGATGAATTAGCCTGCTACGTGCGTTCTTCGACATTGAAAATGCACTCGGGTGCGCTGCTCTTGGTTACTGCTGAAAGACAACTGATAATCTGTCGCCAACTTGGACAGATGAGCCGAATAATCTCGTTGATAAACTGTGAAACCAAAAATAAAACCTAAAATGCGGGAAACACTGAGTGCATGCGGTAAGAGATCGCCAAAGACCCCTCGGCGGAGCTGAAAAGGAAAAGAAAGATCGTGTGATGCAGGGAGGAATTTTGACCTGAAACCTCAACTCTGTTTCACTTCCCACAGATCGGCCCTGATCTGCTCAATATTTCCATCATTTTCAGTTTCATATTTTTTTCCACATATGAGGTTCCTTTTTTCTCTTTTTTATGTTCACCCATTTTCAGATATCAAACTCGATCATTGTCTCTGGACCGGAACTAGTCTGAGAAGCAATGGGATCACCTCTCATTCACTGAACTCCAGAGAGTGTCGGCGCAAGCAGCTTAACTTCTCCTCACTGGATTGACCCGGTGTAACTTTGCTGCACTCCCTCGATCACAAGCGTATCTATCCTCAGATAGGGGCCCGGACCTGTACACAGGAATGCGTGACTCTGGAACTCCCCTTCTGAAAGGCAGGTGGAAGCAGAGTCTGTGGAAATATTCTGGCAGAGATGGAGAAATAAGTCAGTGATAGGTCACCGGAAGGAGGCAATGCGGGGCTCAGTAACCAATCAGAGTCACCATGAACGTATTGAATGGCAAAGCGGTGCCGAGGAGCCAAGTGGGCTGACTCTCTTTACTAATTTATAAGTTGCTGTATTCCAGGTGCCGTCCGGCAGGACCCTGCATAATTCCTTCTTTCAATAAAGGCCGACATATGATTTGCCTACTCCTTGCTGGCCGACACTGCATCTCAACTTTCAGTGGTTTGTACACAAAGACATCTGGGTTTCTCAGAACACCAACACTTTTCAACGGTTCACCATTAAATAAAACACTGCTTCGACAGAGCACCTCTCAATTTTCGTCATGTCTCCTCCAAAGGCAATTGCCCCCTTAGTTCCTACTTCTGAAGAAGACAGATGGAGGGAAAAGGCATGAATAGGCCTCGGAAAGGAGCAGGAACAGGGGACTAAATTTGGATGAACAGACATGATCGTATTGATGGTGGACCAGACTCGAAGAGCCGAATGGCCAATTCCAATATTTCCTCTCTGAATGTCGATGATTTGCCCTTAGCGGTAGAAAGGCAGCTGGGAGATTACGTCTAAATCTACTCACTGGCGTTGGGGATGCAGCTCAGTGGGAGAGCGCATGCTTTGCACACGTGAGGTCCCGGGTTCAATCCCCTGTATTTCCACACTGGTGCCCAGGAATAGTAAACATTCAGCCCAAGTTCCCGGACAAGTCCGACGAGAACGTCAGACGGATTCCAATTGTGAAATGCAAAACTGTTGATGTCCTGAGTCCCCGCGAGCTCGGAAAGTGACGGCTGGAAGTTATAAACCACTTCCAATACCTCTTTCGCCAGCTCTTAGCAATTCTGCTCTTTCATTGTTAATTTTGTTCATTGTCGAGAACTGGAACCGGGAGCAGAGGCAAGGGGTGAGCAGTGTGCACAGCGATAATAACCCAGGTGTGGGGAATGAGAACAGTGATCAGGGACACGGGGTGAGCAATGAGCACAGCGATAATAACCCAGGTGTGGGGAGTGGGAACCGGGAGCAGGGGCAAGGGGTGAGCAGTGAGCACAGTGATAATAAACCAGGTGTGGAGACCTGGGACACGGGGTGAGCGCCGTGATAATAATTGAATTAAACAGTAAGTAAGAAATAAGGAAACGAAGACAAGGCGAAAGAGAAAACTGGAAGGGAACGAAGGGATATGTAAGTCAAGCAGAAAAGGAAGTCATCAAAGGAAACTAGATGTTGCTAGGGTGAAATCAAACAACAAAATAAAAACAGAAGGAGTGAGCAACATCCACAGCAGAGCAACGAAATATTCCGGGCTACCCAACAGCAGAATGGTCTCACGGGAGCGTGCTGGGCCCAAGAGCCAGAAGTCTACTATCGAAACCACTCTCTGCCCTTTGATTTTCTGTCAATAACATTGCGTTGCACAGTGGAAGTGCGATCTGATCCTCTTTCCAAGAAGAAACAATCTATTAAGATTTGTCAGGGTATGGTTATAACGGTGAGGGATGGGAATGGGAATGGTAATGGCGTGACTGGTGCTCTGAATGAAGAGAAAGGTGTGCTGGTGATACCTCCCGTGGTGATGTCCGTGATGGAGCGTGCCATTTCAGGGGGATATTGGGCTTGCTTTTCTTAGAGCGTTGGAAGCTGATTGGGACCTGACAGAGGGATATGAAATTATGAGGGCCCTGGACTGGTAAAACAGGAGGAAACTGTTCCTACTTGCAGAGGGAGCTACGGCTGGGAGGTACTGAGGAAGAACCACCATGGTGGTGGGTGGTGAACCCGGGTATTATTATGTTAGCTGAGAAGAATCTCGGCGAGCAGTTGAATTGCCGAAGCATTGAAGGCGACAGACTAAGTGTCAGAAAGTGGCACTGAAATTCTTGGGTCCTGAATAATCGGCATGGACATGGTGGGCAAGCTGGCCTCCGTCTGTGCTCCATGACTCCATGGAAGCGTCAACAAATTGAGGGGTTGAGGTTTAAAAAAATACAAAAGCACAGAAATTAAACAAGAACAACGACGGAAACACCCGGACTGTTATGTGATCGGAGGGCTCTGAGGCATTATTAGAAATTCAGCTTCTGATTGTGCTTGAAGACTGGCTGGGAGTAGGTCTAAATTTTCCAGTCAACTGACCGTCATTGGAAAGGAGCATTTTCATATCCTCACATCCGATGGAAGTTATTCGACACTCTCTTTCAGGATCATCACTTTTGCTTGTTCTCAAAATCTGGACAGGAATGGGTCTTAGTTTTAGTGTCAAGGAAGTAAGGGTATCATGAGTTAAGTCGGAAAAACAGGGATACTTTTTTGAAAGGGGAAGAGTGTCTGTTCGGAGTAAAACAGTGCGTCAGAACTGTTGTAGACAGACAGGCTGCAGCGATGGACGGTCTCAAATGCTCACAATTTTTATACAATCATTTACTCAAAGTCCAGTCTCACCTCTCCTTGGTCAGCAGCCCCTTCACCTGCTCAAACTCGATAATGTCTGCAACATTTGAGAGGAGGGAAATATAAAGGAGAGTACAGCGCGCGTTGGAGATGGAGAAACACGTGGGGTTGGTGTACGGAGAAGCATAGTGGGAACTGTGCAGAGGTTGAGGGAAAATCTGGGAGAAAGAGCGAGAGACACAGAGGGATACAGAGATACTGAAAGAGATGATGAAAGAGAGACAAAGAGAGAAAGACAGAGAGAATGAAAGAAAGAGAGAATGAAATACAGAGAAAGAAGAACTGTGTTTGGGGAGTACCCGTACTGATGCCAGCGGTGTGAATTCGCGAAACTGCTTAAACACAGTTGAAAGACGTAAGAATAACAATAGGAGGCTGCAAGGCGTAGCACTCGGGCTTCGTGCAGAGTTGTTGCACTGCACTGATATGGACGTCACGCCGGCTACACCCGGCCGAAGGCCAGTAGTACAGAGGAACAGTGCGAAGAGTTCAGCTCTCAACCTTCCATGTGTTGCAACTGGCTGTTGGCATTTTCGAGACCCTGCAGCCCATACACAGTGGGATGTGGTCGGAGAAATAGTCTGAACGCAATGGGACAGTGTTGGGACTTCTTGTGAAGGAAGTCAGCGATCAATGGAGAACCCAATAAACGGATTTCACGGAACAGACTTGTTGGATTTGAATGAAATACATGTCACATGAAAGACAGGCAGGTGTGTGCAGGTATTTGAGAACAGAATGAAAAGATCGTGGAAGAGAAGGACGGACCCAAGACATGAATTAGATGAGCCAAGGATCTTCAGCTAGTGCGGCGACCTTGGGATGTTGAAGGAGGAAGGGTGTGATTGTGCCAATGCAGAGCAGAACCCTGGATCACGGCTCAATAATGTCCGAGGGTGTCACTCATATTCTGTACAGAGACATCATTCTGTTTGTGTTGACAACACGTCCGTCCTGTAACGGGCCAGAAGCCCGAAATTAATCCCCGCTTCTGGCCAGTCTTTAAGCACAGTCAGAGGCTGGATTGCAAAAATAAAACAACACAATTCCGGCCAATCACACTGCTTCTGTCGCGTGTCCAGTTTCGTTTCTGGTCATTGGTAACACCCGGCGTTTTGATGGTTGGGACTCAACGATGGTGAAACAATTAAATGCCGTTGTTAGATGGTGGAACGCTTCCTTGCTGCGGATGGTCATCACCTGGAAATACTGTTGCGAGTATATTTCCTTGCGGGTGACCTGGTGCATGAAGGCATTTGATGCTTCTTAGAATATTGACAAGAGAACAATGCAGCACAGAACATACCCTTCTGCCCACGATGGATGTGGCGACCATGATGACAAATTTAACTAGTTTCATTTGCCTGCACATGGAGCATATCCACACATTCACCCCCTGTTCATCTGCTTGTCCTGTTGCCTCTCAAACTTTATTATCGTATCTGCTTCACCACCTCTGCTTTTGCGTTGCAGGCACCTGCCACTCCTTGTGTAGAAAAACCTGTCTTTCAAATCTCCTTCAAACTTTCCCTCTTTCTCCTTAAATTAAAGCAAAGTGTTACTTGACCTTTCGACTCTGGGAAAAAAGACTCCGACTCTGCGTAACTGTATATACTTCAAGCAGGCCATAACATCAACCTCCCCGCTCCAGAGAAAACAACCCAACCATGTCAAAATTCTCCGAATAGCTAATACATTCCAAACCAGACAATAACCTAATGACCCTCTTTCAAAGCCTCCACAGCCTTCCTATAATGTCGAGACCAGAACTGTGCACAATACTACAAATGTGTCCGAATCAATATTTATGCATCTGCAACATGCCTTGCTGATTTTGATATCCCTTAGCGAAACCGATGAAGGCAGGAATGCCGCCATCCTTCTTCACCACCAGATCCACACATGCTATCAGTTTCAGAGAGCTATGGATTTGCAGCCCAAAATTATTCTCGACCTCAGTACTTCAATGCCTATGTAGCAATTGGCAGGACCAGTTGAAACTGATGCAAGAAGTGTCATGGTTACGAGTGCTGACCATCGATTCGGTTCCATTGATGGTGCTTTGTTGTACAGCACATGGATACCATGCAAGACTAATTGCATAACGACACACACCTGAGCCCCATCAGGGGATGAGCAGAGGAACCCTGGGTTCTCTAGCACTAGTTGCCAGAGTATTGGTCAACCTTTGGGTATACTTTGTCTCCTGGTTGCTTAGAGTTGTCACCTCTAGAGTAGTCTGTCTTTCCCGACAGTGAATATATCCATTAAAACTGATAAAACATAAGAAACTCAGCCAACATAATGGCAAAGATTCCAACGATCCTAGACACGCCCATCCCCTTAGATTCAAACACCACTCTCGGGTCGATTAGTTCCCAATAGCCAATAACCAAACCGCACATTTGATATGTGAGCAATCGCGGGGTGAGGGAGGTTCAACACAACATCCGGTTGCAGGGAGAACATGTACATTCCACAAAAAGGGCCCGGGATATAGAGGGGGATCAAAACCCGTCTTCTCCTTATTGCGCCACTGTTCTGCACTTATAATCACGAGGGTAAAATCTCAGAAACTCTACATTCACCAACCAGGTTCTATAATTTATGTTTTTTTTGGGGGGGAACAACCTCGGGCCTCAATGAAGTTCCCTCTGGGATGCCTCTTCACTGCTCAACAGCTCAGGGAGGAGACAATCAGTGATGTTCCGAAGTGAAGGGTCAATTCAGCACCGATACTTGCATTGGGCTTCGTCCACTAATCTTCTCATCAAACAGAAACTTCAACTGAGAGGATGTTCTGTGCTGCTGAAGGCAAACTCACAATACACTCAGAAGGAAAAAGTCGGCGTAGGCCATTGAATCCTCAGTCTATTTTGTTTCTGTTAGATTAAATTTCACTGTTGCCGATCAGGGAATATAATTCGGAACTTCCAAGCGGGCGTTATGTTCCGTAATCTTTCCCATGTTCATGTCTGTTTTTCTTTGGCCGACAAACGACCCGAGCACAAGCGAGTTTTACTGAAACAAAAAAAAATCCGAGTCTTCAGCAAAAATTGTCTTGCTTTACGCTGGCTGTTGCACATGTGGAGGTGCGGAGCAACGGAGGCGTCTCTGTCGTGTGAAATAAAATATCTCGAATATGACGACTTCCCTGTGTTATATTTTTCAAGGGCAGCGACGAGGAAATGACATTTCCGTCATCCAATTTGGTATCGTTTGGAAACACGACTGATAAGGGCAGGATATCCGACCAGAAGCTTGCAGTGGACGCTCCACAACGGGGTTGTCCACTTCTGTGTGATTTGCATCAAATATATTTTATGCCTTGGATGACGTGGGGTAAGACGTTCCATCGAAACCTAAGCCCCTTTATACACTTTAACCCGTTCATTATTTCATGTCTGTCATTGGTCTGAGATGTTACCTTTTCCTGAGGTGCTGATTCCGAGACACTGCCATTAGAGACATGCTACAGTTCGCATTTGCTGCTTTGTTTCAAGGTTTTTGTTTGTGTAAATAGCTTCATTCTTCTGATCCGTGCAGCTGTGAGCACCTTCAACAGTCCGAATTAATTAGTTCAAAATTAATTGTGAATACCTCAGTGGCATGAATAATTATCGCCGGGGGATTAATTGATCTCATCTTCATGAAGGACAAACCCTGCTGTCTTTCATTGGGAAGGATTGACTCCATCAATAATTTTAATAGGGCTGTCTGCTCTCCTATTTGAACGTATTTGGAGACATTTTGAACTGTAATATTTTGGGCTGTCCTGTGGAGCTGCGTGTTGAATTATGTGGAGCTACACATTATGTGTATGGAGGATAATGGTGGGCCGAAGAGCCTGTATTGTGCTGTATGGATATTTCATGCAAACAAGTTTCACTTTTATGGAATTGAATGGGTCTGATTGTTCTATCATCCTGAAATATTCTGAAATCGCTGATCTCCATGTCGCGTTGTGTTTTGCGCTGTGTTTTATCGGTCAGGTGTGTCATTATATAAATTATCCTTAACCGGTGTGGGCATTTACTACTCCGGAATATTGCGCGATGTGGATCTTTACCATTAAACTGTTTGAAACTCTGAAATGGTCTAAGGTGATAATGGGTCGCAGGTTTGTAACACTGGGGCTCTGAAATAGTGAGTGACCACGATTGTTTTATCAATCTGAGGGACTCTGTCAATTCGAGAATGACTCAATATTTAATCATGAAAATTGAAGGTCACTGGGTTGTTATTCTGAGGTGATGGTTTTGCTTTATTTTGTTTGTCATTGCAGTCTGTGATAATTAATTGCTCTTGTGAATTTGCCCCCTCTTCCCGGAAGGTATATCGGCTGTAGTCACATGTTTTCGTGCCATAGTATGGGCCTGAACTGTCGTTCGTTAGGCCATTGATCGGAACGAGCTGGGTTATAAACGTTGCTGGCACGCAGATCACAGGCCGAATGGCCTGTATCCGTGCTGTATTGCTCGACGACACTACTGATTTGGAGCACGGTAAGTTTGAATCGATGTATTGATGTGTCGTGCTGTCCTTTAAAAATCTGAGACAAACATCTTGTTGCCTCTCGAGGGATGTATTTGAGGTTATTGGGCATGTTTCTGACGTATGCAGTGTTGGCAGATTTTGTTGTCCTCTTGTATTCGAGATACTGTACCATCTGAGAGAGCGTGTTATGTCTGAGTTCGAGTATTGCAGGTCTTGATTAGTGTGTCCCTGATGTTACATTATTGTTGAGGTCTTTGTCTGCTGAATAGCTCCATTATCAGAGGGGCCTCATGGACGCGTTGTTAAGAACCTTTGTGAGGACGTTGAGCCGGATACTTTTGTTTAATCATCTGTATTACTTTGTTTGCTTCCCAATTTCTATGTTCCGATGAATTGTTTGGTTTCTTTTTGCTCTTTGACCCGTTTTATTTGCCATCTGGCTCCGATGACACTGCCGTGGGGCTGTGGTTATTAATTGCAAATAATTTGATGACAGAGCAGGTCACCGTTTACCGTTTGACAGACTAAAATGGTCTGATGGGATAAAATATTGCAGGTTCTGTATGACTTTGAGTAACACCACAGGCTCAAACGCTGCGCGATGGGATGCTCTCAGTCTGCAGAAATCCGTTACTTCCGGCAGTTTGACATTGAAGTTGCGCATTTTTAGCGATATTTCTCTCCCCTGAAATCGTGAGAGGCAGGCGAATTTCTTGTTGTATTATAGGGCAGGCGCCGTATGTAACAGTTAGCGCAACGTTGCAGCAGCGCCGGCGACCCGCGTTCAATTCCGTTTGTACGTTCTCAGCGTGTCTGCGTGGGTTCCATCCAGGTGTTCCGGGTTCCTCCCACATTAAACATGCGGACGTGTAGGACGTTCTGGGATTGCTATGTTGGCGCAGGAAGCGGGGCGACATTTGCAGGCTGTCCGCAGAACAGTCTACACTAAAAAAAGATGCAATTCACTGTGTGTTTCGATGTGCATGTGACTTCTAACTTTATCTTATATTGTCTGATTTCGCGAAAGACTGCAGTCCGAGCTAACGCTTCAGCCGTGGTATATTTCGGAATCCTTTACATCTCTGTGTATTGGTATTAATTTTATGTTTCCGTGTTATGTTTGGCTATCGGTGTGAGACATCATGGCGATACATCACCTTTAAGTGTGTTATTCTGAAGTTGTGTTTCTTTGAGTTATCGATGTCCGAATGCATTTTGATGAGGAAGATGTTTAATGGGTCAGAATGCTCTGTGATCCTGATGATGTTGATGACTGTGAAGGGATATAACATATTCATGTGCTATTTGGTCCTGAAGCTTTCGACCTTTGGAATGGCAGCAATGCCTAAGCTGATGCATGTTTCCATTTGTTCATGTTTTGACTTGCAATTTTGAAGTTGCCGTTTGACTAATGTTAGTGCAAGTGATCATTACGTCCGGAGATCTCCGTTTATTTGGAGAATTTATTACCGTGACTAAGTATTATTTTAATGGTTCTGCAGTGCTGTGTTGTATCGACATATCTAATAGTCCGTGATAACGATGAGACTTTCAATGCAAGTGAGATGCAATATTACTGAGCATCTCAACATTTATGTCTTTTAGGTTGCATTATTGTTGATGTCTTTGTCTAATGAACAGCTCCATTATCAGTAGCGCCTCATGGACGCGTGGTTAAGAACCTTTGTGAGGACATTGAGCCGGATACTTTTGTTTAATCATCTATATTACTTTGTTTGCTTCCCAATTTCTATGTCCCGATGAATTGCTTGGTTTCTTTTTGATCTTTGACCCGTTTTATTTGCCCTCTGGCTCCGATGACACTGCCGTGGGGCTGTCGTTATTAATTGCAAATAATTTGATGATAGAGCAGGTGACCTTTTACCGTTACATTATCCTGCCCTGAAGTCTGGGATTACGTATAAGTGATTTACGTTATCGTTGAATTATGCCAACGATTCCATCTGCTTCGCAGTCGAGAAGATACAAAACGTTATAACGGATGTATGATCTTCCATTTCTGTGATGCTGTGTTTGTTTGTTTGCTGGATATTGTCAGCGAGTTGTTGCATTAAATTCAGAGATCTTCCGTGGCAGAGGTGTCGGGTTGGTTTGAAAGTCTTTATTTACTTCTGCTGTGTTATTGTTCCGAGCAATCTGCGAGCCGGAAGGGCTAAAGTTTTTCAAAGGCTTTTCGAGCTTCAGATGCTGAAGCAATTTGAATAGTTGTTCAGATGCCAAATGATAAAGTCGCAAAAGACAGCATCGGGGCAGAGTGAGAGATGTGATCTGATGAAATATAAGGTGATGAAACCGGAGTCAGATAATCCAGAAGGCATTGGTGCTGCACGGTCCCTTAATGGACAATACCTGAATATCCCTTTTCAACGTGTGGGAGAGGGAGGCGGATCACCTGGGCCACCACCGTGATTTCTTCCCATAGAGCTGACTGCATTTCAAAACTAGAGTCAGCAAAGATCTCACCAGCTCCTTCAGCTGCTCCCTGAACTTAGTCCGGGTCACTGCATAAAGAGCAGTGTTTGTGCAGCAGCTCAACAGTTGCAGCATGAAGCGCAGTTCGGTGAAACAATCAGGTAGATTCACCCTGTTCATTATTACCGCACTTTCAATCCTGTTCCACACGGCAGTCACGGCGAACAACGCCCACAATAGGATCAAATTCCAAGAGGCGACCAGAAGTAAAAGGAGGGATTTCCTGCGGCTCTGCATCTCCGGGTCTCTGGCATTCTCCCCATTGCTGGGACCACGGAGTATCCTCCGGGCTCTGCTGGCCAATAAAACGTGCCTGATTGTTAATTCATTGAGCAGTAGAATCAAGACGAACGGGATCACAGTGGTCAGGGCGGAACGGACGATCTCTATCACCGTCCAGATGAAAGAAGAGATCAACTCGTATCTTGGAACACAAATCCATCGGACATTATTCGAAGTGTCTTGGACCACGAAAAATCAGAAAATATTGTTCAGGCAGCTCAACACAGTCACAGTCCCCATATCCACAGCCGCAGTTCTCTCGGTGCAACATCTGTTTTTTCAGATCTTGGAAACAAATGGCCACGTATCGATCAAATGTGAAAGTGACGGTGAACCAGACTGAACAGTCGGTGGCGGCGTAAAGCAGGACGGCGTGGGTTCTGCACACGCGGACGTAATACATAAACGAGAATATATCCGAAAAAGCTGTCGGTATCTTCCTCAATATCACGTCCAAGAAAACGACCAGTAGATCAGCCACTGCCATGGCCAACAGGGAGCGAGTAACACCCTTAGAGAGACCGCTCTTACCCCGGGACAGGACCATAATCGTCAGCGCGTTCACTGTGAGCAAGGGAAGAATTCTAAATTAGTCATCGGTCAGGGACCATCGTTGTATTTACTGAGAATAAAATCAACTGTATTTCCCCTGAGTTCAGCGCTGGTGCTTTGTGTTGCAGCTGGGGCACGTTTCATTTCTGGGTGAGTCAGGGCCCATGTGTCCACATTGACTCTCAGAGACCTCTCATCAGTACAATTCACCCACTTTTTTCCCCTTGACACAACTGTTGCCGCACAGAATCTTCCTGTTACACAAATACATGAGTTACAATCCGCAATGTCGAATTAATCTGCCATCAGTGCACATTCCAACCGTCAGAAGAACCCACAGCACCGGGAGAAATGCACATGTTAAAGGTGAAACAGTAAAACATTGGCTCCTGCTCTCCATACATTGACACACAGTTTGTTGTCGAGCCTGACCTATCTGTGAACCATCCAGATTTCGGTCCGATGATCACTGCAAATCCGGGGACTCAGAACCTATTCGTGTTCCTAATGATTACCCCGTGACCCCGGCTTAGTGAGGAGCAATCGGCTGATGTATCTGCCATCGGCGCTGGGTATGTTTGGGACAATCATATCATGTTCCTGCTCCTGAAAGTGGTCTTGTGTCCTTGGCGTCCACGAGGTTCTGGTTTCTGATTTCATGCATTCCCGGTTGTACCACCGCTACACTGATCTAATGTTCACTCCAACCCATTTCCGTTCATCCCCACCCTCTGTAATCAACATTTACCCAATTTGAGCAAAGCTGTCTTGCATCCAATCGCACACTCAGTGTACATCCCTGTCCCATTTTCTCTTTAACTTTTTTTTCTGTTGTGTTTCGGTCCGCTCCGGTCCAGTTCTCTGTTCGTTTATGCAGAAGAATGCGCTTGTCTCTTTCCCCCAGATGCTCCCCATGCCGCCGAACATTTCCACCGTTTTCACCTGCCTGCCAAACGTTAACCGGCCATGTTTTCAAGAGACCTCGGCTTTTCAGGCTGAGCTGGCGTTTAATTGCCTATTCCTTCTTGCGCTTGGGAAGCTCGTGGTCATCCGAATATTTTAGACACTTTGAAGTTGTCTTGTAAGTGTACTCACAAGGCTCTTTGGAAGGACGTCCCACAACTATAACACAGCATCGGTGGATGAAGCAGTGTGATTCACTTTCATGTTAGGCTGGTATGTGACTCGGAGGGCAAATTCTGGACGGCGGTGTCGCCCTGCATTTGCTGCCTTTGTCCTTCCAGCTGGTGGAGATGGTGGATTTGGAAGGTACTATCTCTGAAATCTTGGTGAGCTGTTGCATCACATCCATCAGATGGTTAGAAACTGCTGACACTTTACGATGATGACGGCGTGAATAGAGGCATGTGACTGAGGTGCATATCAGATGGACTGTTATTTTTTGTATAGTACCGAGTTTCAAAAGTGTTGTTGATGCTGCACACATCCACACAACTGGAAGCTATTCCATTACATTCATGACTTGAGACTTGTAGATGACGGGCAGTCTTTGGGAAATTGGGAGATGAGCGACAGCTCTTGACGTGCTCGGACCTGAGCGAGCTTCTCCTGCTCTTGTAACAAACGATGTGCATGGCTACTCCAGTTTAGTCTCTGGTCAATCGATATTAGTGTGGTGTTCAGTGAAGGTAATGTATTTGAATGATAAGCCACGAGAGTTGGATTTTGTCGTGTTGGAGGAAATGCCTTGCATTTTGGGTTCGAATCCCCTTCCAGTTTCCAGCCAGTGTCATCGACCAATGAAATCCAGAAAGCCAGGATTTTTATCTTCATGACTGACTACTTTAGCCACACTTGATATGTTGTGTCTAACTCGGGGCAGAAACCTTTCGCAAACATATCAAAATGCAGTCGAGTGTGCCTTCTTATGTATGGGTGTCCTTGGATGTGGCGGCACTTCGGGAAGGAGAATAACAAAATAAATAAGTTCACGCTCTAAATAGTTGCATGCGGAGATTTAGACTTACTAGGAACGGCAACAATAGCGAGGATCGGATAGTAAATCGGAGCAATTGCCTCGAGTGCATAATAGTTCCGCACTGACAATGGTGCCAAGCACGATTCATGAGACTTCAGTTGAGCATTGCCATTCCGCCCGATTCCTGCAAATTCCCAATCTGTTTCCAGCTGCCGATACGTTGGTGGAATGTTCCACTGAACTGCTGTCAGATTCTGATCCATCGTTGTTCTGTACCTCTCAGCTCTTCCGAGATCCATTCTTCCCCTCTCCGTCTCTCTGGATCCGCAGCCTCCGTCAGTGTCGGAGGATCAGCTCTTACTGACACTGTGCCACATCATTGAAGACAACCCTTATTAATTATCGAAGCGACACAATCCGATGACACATTCAGGCCCCGTGAATGTTGACGTCATTAAGACCCAATGAGGCAACAGGTGCAGTTAACCCTTACACATTCAGTGAAACGGGGAGCAGCAGGACAGAGTGGAGTGAACAGCACTTAAAGGGCGGAAAGTAAATCTGGAACACCTGAGCAATCGGTACGGAAAATTACATCAGGGCTTATACGGTTGGACTTTGTTCAGACGACTGGAGCTACAGTCAGAACAGCACAGACGGGGTATCCACAAGTGTGTTATTCTCTTGCTTCTGACAAAAGGACTTACCACCGTCTCCCAGGCACAGGTCAGGCGTGTGATGGCAGTTGTCCAGATGGGTGAAGTTCTGGCAACTTCAAGCAGTTCAATGGAACTGACACGATATTTAATTTTCACTCCATCTGCCGCACCAAACATTAACCCATCCAACGGCAATGCACCGTGGATGCAATGTATGCAATCGACATAATGCAATGCATGCACTTGCTCAGGTTCTCTGACGACCACTCCCAGATCCGCTGCCACTCGCACCACGAAGGAAAATTCAGTTTTAATCTAGGACTTCCAGCTTTCTCTTCGTCGAAGAAAACACGCTTATTTCAAATTCGAGTAAACTTCGGTGTGATGTAGATTCTCAAGCACATAAACGAATAAAAAGAATCAAGTTCAACACAGGTATCGCTCCAAAATCTGTTTTGACACTGACACCTAAATGTCAATGATATATATCAGTTGTACAACTGGCTTCAAAAGATGTTCACCTTTCAAAGGCTTCAATAGCATCCAACTCAGAACCGGGGGACACCTTTAAATAAATATTACCTCAGACGCATATTAATCGTCAAGATGGTACAAATGCCGTTCACAATTTGTGAATCGAGACCCAGAAAATATTAAATTGTGCTGCACATTCTCCCGAGTACCGTCTCAAGCGCAGGTCAGGACATGCGATGATCTTCGCCTTGCGAACGGTCCGCAGATCCCGGAAATTAATTAACGTGAAGCACAAGGCACAGACAATTCCCTGACTGTGAGAAGTCCCAAAATGTTTCTCAGAAACACCAGGGAGCTCAAAATCACAAAACGATCCTGAAACCCACGGAAAGCTGTAAAATCATCGTGTCGGCTTGCACCAGTTCGCGCCAACAATAAAGTAAACGGTCACAACTATGAAGCTAAGAGTGAATATTTCACCTCACAGTGGCGCTAACTACCGGAGCCGCTGCAGCACAGTTCCACACCAGTGTGGACTTCATTCCTGATCAGAGGTGATGTCTGTATGGAGTTACACGTTCTTCTTGTGATTGTGCAAGTTTGCTCCGGTGCTGCGGTTTCTCTCACATCCCAAAAATTTGAGAAGTGGTATAAATGTTTTCAGTAGAGTTTCTGAATCCGTACAGCCGTGTCTTTGGTGAGACAATGGACAGAATGAAATGGGTCAGGACACGATGAGTATAATAATGGGTATTTTAGCTTCTCGCGGTCTTGGTGAGCCGAACGCTCTCTTCCCTCACTGTCTCGGCCAGATAGGCTGGATGAATCAGGTAACCTATTACTGATCCAGTGGAAATGTTCTGCTATGTTCGCTTTACAAACTTCTGCGGGTTGTACTTTATCAGCATGCGTCCACTTGAATTGCCGATTTCTCCAATATTTCCCCAACGCTGACCATAGACAACCTGGTCAATGATTACTCGGCCTTTGCTTCCACCACCACCACCCCCCCCCCGCCAATGAAGAACAGTATGGCCACAGTTCAATTCCAGTCGCTTGACTTCATATCAGCAGATAAAGGGTAATGGCATCCAACTGTCGGAGGTGCTCACTTTCCTCCATTCTCTTCATTCAGAACCGAGGAGTTATTTTATTTCTGTCTGGAAAATATCTACTTTTAAATCTGTCAGGATTCAAAGTAGGAACAGTCTCTATATTTAATGCATTGGACCCATTCTCTTCAGGGCTGGTCCTTTCATCATCTATGTACGTTGGGAATTTCACACATTTCCCTTCCCCACATCATAGAACAATGTGTTGGCCTCCAAAAGCAACTATTTTTTCCACTTCAGACTAGACCTTATACCATATCACGTGGGTGTGGGTGTGTGTGTGTGGGTGTCTGTGACTGTGTGTGTGTGTCTGTGTGTGTGTGCGTGCGTGTGTATGTGTGTGTGTGTGTGTGTGTGTGTGTGTGTGTGTGTGTGTGTGTGTGTGTGTGTGTGTGTGTGTTACCTGTCGTTCCGGTACGATTTTTTTTTTACCGTTCCCCCAAAAACCCAGTGTTAACGGGAGCTCATTCAGCCAAATAACTGGCTTCAAACTACATGTCAACTCCGGATGTCGTTCAGTTCTGAATCTTACGACCATACAGCGTGGATTTGTACTCTCTGCCAAACGGTGGAAGCTGACTATTCATAAATCCAGACCAAGGGATTCCCTTGTGTTGTCATGAGCTGAATGGTCTGACCAGTGTCTCATCAAAACCTTGGTATGCATATATTAATTCTGTACAGAGAAGGCTCATTGTTGCATCTTTCCGTCCCAGTGTCCCCAGACTGTCGTGGTTGCAATTAATAGCAGAGCAGTGTGCGTTTCTTCACACGTCGAATCTGTTGGTAATTCCTAGCTACTCTTGCTGCTTTGCGATATTTGAACAGATATCGCAATTCCAGTTGCCTTCAACATCCATGCTTCCGTCCACTTGTCATATCCTTCCAGTGCCGAAAGCCTTCCCATCATGTACTGTCTCATGAATAAATGCAGCAAGTCTCTCTCCCTCCCTAATTTCTATTTCACCACTGTTTTTCTGATACCAGCAAATGCATCAAGTTACTTCCAGTCGAATTTTCACACACGGAAAGCCAATTCCAAATCACTGCACGATCTTCCAAAGACTTTTTTCAACTTCCCATTTGCGATCCACCGTTTTCGTAATTTAATTTAATAACTTTGAAACTAAGCTGCATGTGTTTCGGGATAATTGTATCTTATCTTCAATCGTTTTCATTTTTTTTCTCCTGATTAATCTGGGTCGATTCTTCAATAAGTATTTTTTGTTCTTCCTTCTTTCTCCAGTTAGGCAATGGTCAGAGTTTGCATCGCCAGAGCTTATTTTCCCCAATCACCATCGATTCATTCATCAGCCGAGTCCAGAAAGCTATCTTCTCACGAAACTTATCTCCAGTTACAGAGTTTACTTCTTTCAACTGAATAGTCATTCAACAATTATTCCTTT
>JARFYF010000046.1:250044-264900 GCA_030265395.1 Rhina ancylostomus
TAGGCCCACTCACGCTTGTGAACACACACGCACACTCACACACTCACACACACACGCACACACACACACGCACACACACACACACACACTCACACACACGCACACACGCACTCACACACACACTCACACACACACTCACACACACACGCACACACACACACACACACACTCACACACACACACACATACACACACACACTCACACACACACACATACACACACACTCTCACACACACACACATACACACACACACATACACATACACACACAAACACACACACACACACACACACACACACACACAACGAACTAGGCACAGACCATCAAGGGAAAGCAATATGATACCCGCCACCCCTTGACTCAGTGCAGGCACGGCTCCGTGTTACTACGGACACTAACTAAGACGCTCCCAACTCTTTACCAGTGCACTCCTCACCAATGATTTCTCCAGCCCCGTGCCAAGGTCCTCGGACTAGGGTGAAGCAGGGTGATCCTTCTAAGGTCGCAGAGAGGAAGATCCGAGCACATGTGGCTCTCTTTATTGTGCTGGAGGGTTGGTTGTTCAGCAAGAACGAATCAATCACAAAGGACAATGGCGCAAGGCCAAGGACAAAGGTACTTAAAGTGACCAATGGTCCTGATGCGCTGATAGGTGGGTGGAGCCAAACCTTGATTGGCAGTGGTGTGTCTTTGGACCAGGTAATGGTCAGTGCTGTCACGTGACAGCGACGACCCTCCACAATACCGTGAGTGAGTGGGAACGACAGGTCAGATGTTGCCAATGTAGAAAATGTGAGGTCACCCACTTCTGTGCAAGGGTCAGAAATGCTGAGTGTGTTTGAATGGGGAGGGACTGAGGTGCAGTGGGTAGTGAGGGACGTCACATGTAAGCTGTATTTATTTCAAGTGTTCTGAGGTATAAGATTGAAAATGGCCCTGCCCTATTATTTCGTGCTTTGTTGAGACGACGCCTGTAATATTGTGTAAAATGTTGTTCTCCTTGTCTGTGAAGGGTTGTATGGTGCTAAAAAAACAAACTGCTTGAGAAATAAAGCGAGTTAGGCAGGATCAGTGCAGGGAAATGGACAGTCGATGTTTCAGATCGAGACGCTTCATCTGGACTGAAAGTAGAGGGTCAATAGTCAATTTAAAGATCTGAGGGAACGTGTGTGTCTAGAGCTGGGAAACGATTGGTGGATCCAGGTGAAGGCGGTGATGGGCAGATCGAGGGAGGGATTGAGACGGGCTGGCAGGTGACAGGTGGGGGCAACACATGGCTGCAGATGATGGAAATTAATTTTGTAATGATGTAACAAAATAGTTAGATAGTATTTGTTGTATATATTGCAATAAAGATTCACCATGCTGATTGCTGGAGCGATGGTGTCGCCATATGAAGAAAGATGTCTTGTGAAAACTCTTTTGATGGAGATTGGAGGACAGAGAGGTGAATTTTGAAATGGACAAGAATCTTAATGGGTTCGACAGGTTGAACATCGGGTGCGAGTCTCAGGAAAGCGGGTGGACTGTTAGGGACAGTTGAGGGGAATATCTTCACTCTGAGGGTGGTAAATCTTTGGATATGTGGAGAGATACATGGAGAGATGTGCAGACTCGGTCATCGTGTCCACTGAAATCAGAGGTTGGTGAATGTGTGGAGACTGAAGGAATGGAGGAAAAGGGGATCGGCCAGAAACGTGGCTGAGATAGGAGCGCATCCGGGAACTTGTTCAGGGCTCGAGGGGCCGAACGGCCACATTCTGCTGTTTCGGACTTTGTGATGTTCTGAAGCAGTTGTTCAGTGAGACCAGAGGAATGCAAATAAAAATAAAATGCAGATGTGATTTCAATTAAATTGAATTAAACCAATATATTCCCAGTTTGGGTGTAAATTGTGTGTCGGACTGGAAAGGGGTCGAGACCCTGACTGTCGAACCACGTGGGGAGTGAAGGGGCGGATACGTCCGGAAAAATTAAAAATGCAGCTGCTGGAACGGTGAACTGAGACGGAGGAGGGCGTCGGTGGGTCGGGCAGCGGTGTTATCGGGCGAGAAACTGGCTTCCTCTTCTCCGCAGGTTTCCAGCATCTGCTGGTTTGTTTCCGAGGCCCCGCCCCTGAAGTGATGACGCGGTGAGCACAGTAAGCATGCTCACAGTCAACTGATGAGCGGCGGTTTCCTTCCCGATCTGTATTGAAGCAGGTCTGCGGCGGATCGTCTCCCGGACCGGAGCCGTGAGACGGCTCAGCTGCCTACAGGGCGAGGATCCCATGCTGCAATCGGTGAAGTCTGACGTTGAGGAGTAACTCCTGTTCTACTCCCCGAACAGGCGGCCTCGCCCCGCCTCCTGCGCCGGACCTGCCGAGGTCAGCCCGAGTGGTGGGACCTTCACACAGAGCCGCCTGAGATGAGTCACCACTGGGGTGCTTGTGTTCGGGCTCTGGCAGCGGACGATCGCTGAGGGTGGTGACCCCTTCATTCAGTTGTACCTCCCTAGTTTCCTTCTACCCTTGCTCACCTTTCCCACACCCTCCTTCACCAACCTTGTCCCACCTTTCCATTCCCTGTCCATCCGGTTCCACCAATCATCTTCCAGCCTCTGGCCCACCACCTCATTGCTGTATATCAGCGATCTTTCTTCTTTCCTTTTTCATGACATCGGATTTGACCTGAAATATTGGCATTCACCTTCCTCCTCCCCCCAACCCCATCCCCGCTTCTTGACTCACTGAGTTCTTTCAGGTTTTGGTTTTTGTCATCTGGAGCTACAAGATGATTTATTGAATGCATCACGGGAGAGGGTAAAATCAATCATTGGATTTTTAGTTTCACCGTTACAAAATGGCTGAATATTACGTGCTAACCTTTATCATAAAGAAACTCGCAGCATGTAATGCTGAGTTTGTTACTTCCCTTTACAGTTATTTCTGGTGAGCCACTTACCCTATAACCAGGGTAACAGCCTACAATGCGCATTTTCATCGCTCTCTGGTCACTGACTCTCAGTGGAGAGGCGCAACAGAATGGTAGTTGGAGGATAGGATGCTTTGAGCATTTACAGCATTATGTCTGTGTTGGAATGAAGTGATCACGAACGAATGGGTGGGATGGCATTCATACAAATCTGTTGATAATATCAGGATGTCCCAAACATTTTGCAATCAATTAATATCCGTGCATCAAAAGAAAACAAAACGTGGTTCCAAGTAAAAAATAGAAAATGCTGGAAACGCTCAGCAGGTCAGACAGCATCTTGACAGTCCCAGTTCTGACACTGGTTCTTCCACTATTTCTCTTTCGACAGATGCAACCCGATGTATCGAGTTTCAAGCGGTTTCTGTTCTTAATTTTATATCATATGCATTTTGTTCCTGCTACATTGCAGGAAACATGCCAGCAAATTTCCCTTGGCACGATCCCACTCATCAATAAGAAAACGATCCAATAGCTCAGTTTAGCTGTTGGAGACAAGATGACGTGTATCGGATGACCCACAGCCCGGTTTTCCTGTCTGAACCCTGACCCAGGTAGAGAATCATTAGGTTACAGTTGCCCGTTAGTTTATGAACTGGAAATGGTAGGATCCTCGCTGCAAATTGATGGCTGCAAACTGGGGGAGTCTGTGTGAGAGTTATAATTCTGGGGCGGTGGCTCCGAGAATATGGAACTGGCAGGATACGGGCTTCAGTCTAGGTCTGTGATTCTACAACTGGGACTGGATGTTCCTCCTTTCGCAATGAAGCAGAAGTCTCAGGCGGTCTGACATTGATTGTGGGGAAATCACTGACTGCACCACTGCATGTGAAACATACGTGAGCAGACAGTTTCTGACCCAGAGAGGATGGGCCCCGGGGATCTGGGTGACCGGGTTGAGAGGTGTGGAGCGAACAATTCTGCTTCGTGCTCGGATATTTGGGGCTGGAGTTTCTTTGGAAGTTATCTGTGCAACTATGGGAATAGAGTGAATTCCCATCCCATCCTTCATTATGAGAGGCCTTGAAGAACATTCTGGTGGGGAAATCTCCAGAACCTGACCACTGCACCCCTGGACATGGGAGGCCAGGGAAGAAATCGTGGAGGCCCTCGTGGGCATATTGATGGTCCTCATCGTCATTAGCCACTGGCGAATTTCCAGAAGACTGGAGGGTGGCTATGTTGTTCCATTGTTCAAGAAAGGTCGCAAGGGCAGGCCACTGAGCCTGACTTCAGTTGTAGGGAAATTACTGGAGTGCACTTTGACGGAAAAGATCTACCCTTACAATGATGGTTAAGGCCTGATCAGGAACAGTCAGCATAGTTTTGTGCGCGGGACGTCATGTCTGAGAAATATTTTGGGTTTTTTAAAGCGGTAATCAAGGGGATAGATGAAGATAGGGCAATGGATGTTGTCGATATGGACTTCAGTAAGGCCTTTGACAAAGTCCAGCGTGGCAGGCTGAGCTGGAAGGTGAGGTCACATGGGGTTCAGGGGGAGCTAGTGATGTGGATTCAGAATTGGCTCAATGGTGGCATGCAGAGGGTGATGGTTTATTGTGGATTCTCTGACTGGAGTTCTGTGATGAGTGGGGTGCCTGGGGTCAGTGTTGGAACCTTTTGTTCATTATTTATGTAAATTATTTGGATATGAATGTACATGGCACGATGAACAAGTTTGCCGATGATACTAAATTGGGGGTGATTGATAGTGAAGCAGATTACAGTAAATTTCAAAGAGATCTTGGTCAGTAAATGAGACGAGCTGAAGAAAGGTAAATGGATTTCAACCTGGATTAATGTAAGGTGATGCATTTTGGATAGTCAAACCAGGCTGGACTTTAACGATGAATGGTCAGAGTGTTTTCCCCAGGACTGGGGAGTTCGAAACTAGAGGGCACCGAAAAAAGTTCGGAGGGTACATATTTAAGAGGCCTGAGAGGTAACTTCTTTATACGGAGGAGAGTGAGTACCTGGAATGAGCTGCCAGAGGAAGCGGTCGAGGCGGGTTCAATTATATTTAAGAGGCATTTAGATGGGATGAGTCCTAGAATAATACAGAATGGACCCTTTGGGCTGAACGGCCTGTTTCCGTGGTCTATTGTTGTATGACTAATAAATGAGCTGTTTGTTGTTTGTAGCATTAGTTATGTACCTGCGGTTCAGTTTTCTAACCGTGTTTGGAAATTCCCCCTCACTGAAACCTGTGGTCGGCATGGAACCGTTGGGCCGAAGATCCTGTTTCCCTGCGGTATTCTATGACTAATATATGAGATGTTTGGTTCTTTTCAGCACTAGTTATGTACCTGGGGTTCATTATCCTAAATGTGTTTGAACACCCCCCCCCCCTCACTGAAACCTGTCAGTGCGAATCAAAGACCAACTCAGGATGCTGGAGATCTGAAATGAAATCAGAAATTGTTTGAAGCCATTTGCCATTCTGACAGAGGGTCTTGGACGTGGAACATTAACTTTGTTCCTCTCTCCTGGGATGACTTTTACCTGCTGAGTGCTTCTTGGATCTTTAGCTCTTTTCAATTACATTTACCTTGGAATGGTTTGTCTCCTGGGAAATGGACGTGCAGAAGTACTCATTCCGTGATAGTTAATGGGGCAGTAAAGAAACCAAAGCTTTTTGCACTAAATTACCCTGCTGCCAAATTGCATGTTATTCCTGGAAATTTGCTCATTATAATTGTTGCTTACAAGGTTCAAGAGAATCATGTCAGGAATTAAAGTCTTATCATGTGAGGAGCATTTGATGGCTGTGGGCCTGAACTCGATGGAGTTCAGAAGGATGGCGGAGGGGGAATCTTATTTAAACCTACCAAATACCAAGAAGCCTGGACAGAGTGGACTTGGAGAGGATGTTCCATTGGTTGGAGATTCTAGGATCTGAGGGCTAAGCCTCAGAATATAGAACACAGAACATTACAACACAGTACAGGCTCTTCAACCCACGTTGTTGTGCCGACATATTATCCTGCTCCAAGATCTTTCTAACCCTTCCCTCCCACATAGCTCTCCATTTTTCCGTCATTCATGTGGCCATCCAAGAGTCTCTTAAATGTCCCTAATGTGTCTGCCTCCACCACCTCTGCCTGCAGTGCATTTCACGAACCCACAATTGTCTGTAGGGTGGGGATAGAAAAATGTGCCTCTGACATGTGCCTCTTATACCGTCGACAACAGGAGGTTCCGCAGATCCAGGTTCCTTCCCGATCTGTGTTGAATTGAGTCTGCGGAGCCGGGATGGAAGAGGCCTCACTCTCTGCGGTGTGAGGATGACCATTTTCCCTCGGTGAGTGTTTTCCACCGCTTCCGGGCGGGAGAGGTCTGATGTTAGGCAGTGAATCCGGTGAAATACTCGGGACAGGCGGCATCGCTCCGCCTCCTGCGCCGAACGTGAGGCTGCAGTTGGGACCCTGGTGTTCTGGTCCTGGGAGCGGGGTGAGGCTGTTGACTCCGGGACCACAGTCATCCATCCAGCTGTATCTGTGGCCTTTACCTCCATCACCCTGTCCGGTAACGGGATCTGAACTTCACCTGGATCGATGCCTGGGCTCGGCCACAGTTTTACATGATTGCAGGAAGCGGCCATTCAGCCCATTGTGTCTGTGAATGAAGAGAGGGTGAAATCGAGTAATCACATTGCGGGACACAGCTCCACGTGGATAACTGTCTTCCTCCTTCTCCCGTTCAGGCAAGGCAGTGAGATTCAGCCCTGTGGCATCCTCTCGTTATGAGTGCGAGGGGCGCCAATTCAGTTTTTTAAAATCTCCTCTTCGTTCCAACAAACTGCCGAAGTACAACTTATGATTCCCGGTATTGGACCATATTACTCCTCGAAATTGGCCTTTTCGTCTGTCTGGGCTCCTTAAAAATGGATACACACTTCAATTAAGTCTCCCTTCAGGAGTTCCAAAGCAAACAATCCAGGCTGTACAATCTTTCCATATAATTATTTTTATCATTTGATCGGGCTTTATTGTTTTGGGAGCTTTTTATATCGTAATTATGTACTAATAATTCAGCATGTGTGCATTGCTGGAAGGGGTTTTCAGTGATTCTCCATGAGCTGGTTCTGTGAGCTGCCAATTGCCATCATGTGGTGATGACGCTGTTTAAGGAGGTTCAAAATGCAGAAGGAACAGCAATACGTCTGGATGGTGAGTGACCGGGAGAGAAATATGCAAGTGGTGACGTTCCATGTACCTGATACCATTGTCATTCCTGTAAAGTTGTATCAAAACATTTCTACTTTCATACAGCACATCCTTCTAACAGAGGCCAATGCTATATGAACATTCCTAATTACTTGTTGAACATACATGCTAGCTTTCTCTTTCAGTCACAGTGATTCTGAGTGACTTTCCACTACAACGGTAGCGGCACGGCAGCGTAACGGTTAGCCCGGCTCATCGGGGTTCGATTCCCGTCGCTGTCTGTAAGGAATGCGTACTTTCCACCGTGTCTGCATGGGTTTCTTCTCGGTGCTCCGGTTTCCTCCCACACTCTCATGACGGACGGGTTGGTTAATTTTGGTTTAAAATGAGAGGCGCGGACTCGTTGGGCCGGAAGGACCTGTTACCATGCTATAAATAACATTTAAAATTTTTAAAAAACATTGCACTCTCACCTCAGGTCGAGTCTTTCTCTTCCAAAGCGGATAACCTCACATTTTCTAGCAGTATATTCCAACTGTTAATGTCTTGACCTTCATTTCACGTATCCATTATCCCCTGAAGGTTCTTTGTGTCCTCCTCACGAATTGCTAAACCACCTTTCTTTGTGTTGTCATCAATTGCATCCACAGTGCTTTCAGTTCCTTCATCCAAACGATGAACAGAGATTGTAATTATCTGAGCACTAGCACTGAGCTCAGTTACTACCAGGTAATCCAAACATGACCTTCTTATCCCATTGATTGACGGTCTGCCAGTGAAGTGGGCTGCCTTCTCCTCGGCATGTGCTGCACTTGGGAGTTGTTGGAGCTCCATTCAAGTGGAGAGTTGTACATCAGGTTCCTGGCATGTGTCCTTGTGGACGATGGGAAAGGTTTTGTGCGTTTGGGGGTGAGTTACTCATTGCAGGATGCCCACCCCTCAACCTGTTCTTGTCTTGCAATAACATTTCGTCTGGTTCAGTTTCTTCTCTATCCTGACCCCTGGATGTTTATGGTGGGCAGCTTTGTGATGGCAGAGCCATTGAATAGCAAGTGTTGGTGATTTGGGTCTTGTTGAAGTTTTGTTCATTATCCAAAACTTGTTGGTGATTTGGGTCTTGTTGAAGTTTTGTTCATTATCCAAAACTTGTGTGAATGTTGCTTACAGATACCTATGCTTAAATGTTACCTTGGTATGGGTTCATTGTTGAGGACCCCCATCGTTTCTCCCTCGTACTTCTCTATCACCGTGCAGCCACGACTGAGAGAAAATGCAGATGCTGGATTCAGCAGCATCAAACAAAGCGGTGGGAATATCCAGCAGGTCAAGGAGCATCTGTGGAGGCAAAAGGTTGAAGAGTTAGGTCATGGCTCTGCATCAGGACTAAGAGGGAAGAGGAAGGTTGACCAGTACAGAGTAGTATAGGGGTGTGGCATGGAGGTTGCTAGGTGATAGGTGGAACCAACTTGTGTAGAGATGATGCGTAGATGGAACGAGGCAGGAGAGGCAATGAAAAAGGAAACATTGAAATTTCCAGTTTCAGTTATCGCATACCCGCTGTTCTCTTCCCTCACTCACTCATCTGTTCACCTAGTTATCTTCTCCCTTTGTTCACCTTTCCCAACCACATCCCCCATCTGGTTACACCTGCCCATTCCCTACCCATCCGGTTCCATCAATCATCTTCCAGCCTCTGTCCCACCACCCAGTGCTGGATATCGGCAATATATTTTCTTCCCTTTGTGCTGATAGAAGTTTTGACCTGAAATATTGAATTGCGCCTTTTTCCACCACAGATGCTTCTTGATTCACTGAGGTTTTGGGGGGGATCGGTTTTTGTTACAGGACAACTGTGCTGGAGTTAATTAGGCCCATTTAGTTCTTTGTTTTAAAAATATTTTAACAACAATTTTAATTTTAGATGGACAAGAAGGAAACTTCATGGGTTTCACCTCTGTATCTGTGTTTTTCTTTTAAATATTCCCCAATGAACATTTGGAGCAGACAAGTCCTTTCCAGCAATATGTCTTGATTTTAGATCTGCTTCTGTAGATATCGCACTTCCGATTGGTCTTTGAAGCTGGAACTACCAGAGGATTTATTGAGGCAGGTTAAGTGCATAGACTGGAATTTTAATTTAACCGTCTCAAAATGACGGCACGTTCAGGGTTAATATTTTTCACAATGAAACTCGGAGCATGTGATGTTGAGATTGTTATTTCCGTTTTCAGTTATTTTTGGTGAGCCAGTTCCTCCATTCCCAGGGTAACAGTTCACCAGAGCTGCACGGAATGTTGCACATTTTTATCGCTCTATAGTCACTGCCCCTCCGCGGAGAGACAGAGGCCTCAGGAGCAGGTGGAACAGAACGATGGAGGGAGGAAAAGATGCTTTGAGCATCTCCTGTATGGAATGAAGTGAGAACTAATAAGCCAGAGAGGGGTGGTGGGTGTGATGGCATTTAGGCAAACCCATTGATTATTTAAGGATGAGTCACAATTCTGAGCAAAGATCATGCTCACAGAGAACCCTAATGCAGCACAATGGTACAAGACTGGAGTCAGGATATTTCCTCAGGACAAAACACAGGCAGAAACTGGAAGGAATCTTGTCTCGGAGATCTGAGGAGGAATCCCAACACGAACTGGATATTTAAAGAAGAATAGAGAACACGGGACTGCTCTAGAGTAGACCATTCTAAGCAGCCAGGAGCCAAAGTATACCCGAAGTTTGAACAAAACTCTGGCAACTAGTGCTAGATAAACCCAAGTACTTCTGCCAGGCCCCTGATGGGGCTCAGGTGTGTGTTGTTATGCAAAATGTCCAGCATGGAATCCATGTGCTGTACAGCAAGGCATCAAAGAAGCCACACTGAGAGCCAGTACTCAGAGCCATGACACTACACCGTCCCTCAAAGGGAGCCTCCGGGCGACCTACCGGGCTTGTCTGGATGGTTCCGACGGAGGTTCTGAATGAGGGAGCGGTCTAAAATGAACGTTGCTGTGGACAGTATCCCTGCCAATCGACTAAGTACTGCACGTCCCAACCCCGGCGGCGTAATCCAATAAACGACGGACGGTGAACGCTGGGTGGTCATCAACAATCTGGGGGTTTGGAGGGGGTTTGGCCAGAGGGCACAATGGACTGAGAGCCACCGGCTTCACCTGATACACAAGGAATGTAAAAATGGACTCCAACTATCTTGACGCCCAATCGAAGTGGGGATTGTGGCGGCTCAACCAAGGGTACCCAAGGAGCATCCGCATCTGTGGCGAGGTTATCAAGTGGAATTGGATCTGTTCCCGATGGTTTCTGGAGATCAACAACGACAGCGGAGGTGTACGGTGCGTGACTCAGGTCAACAGTCTGCCATCTACTGCCCGAACCTCTAGAGGAGCAGACAATGACTGCCGGGGTATCCCCGCCCGGAAGGCTTCCTTTTCATCCAACAGATTCCCTTCGGCGCCACGGTCCAGAGTAGAGAAGGACAGGGACAGTTGGAGGTGTCTGATGGTAGCTGGTACCAGCAACTGGTTCTGAGAGGCCATGAGGAAAGTCATTTAGCTCGCCAGGAGCCTCCTCTCTACTGGCGAGCCCTTCCCTTCTGACCGAAGGGGAGTGGCGAGAAAATGGCCAGGCTGTCCAAAATAGAGGCATTCCCAAGCTCTTCATCTCCGACGTCGTTCGGAGGGAGAAACGTGGCTCTGCCCCAGTTGCCTTGGTTGCTCTTCTGGGGTGGTGCCATCGGCTGGGTCGGAAGCCCCTCTAGGGGCGAAAGGAGAAGGAGCCCAGAGGCTCGTGTCAGGAGAGCCTGGGAAGGTGACCCGTGAGAGTAACGGAGGTGTTGAACGAGTCATCCTCTCTCTCTGCCTTTCCATGAGTCGGTTATCCAGCCGAGTGGCTGGAGAGATCAATGCGTCCAGGCTGGTTGTCTCATCCCGGGCAGACAACTCGTCCTTAATCCTGTTGCTGAGGCCTTGACAAAAAAAACCCTGGAGGGCCTCCCCATTCCACCCCGAGTCAGCCGCCAACGTCCGGAAATACACAGTGTACTCTGCGACACTGCGGGAGCCCTGGTGGAGGGTGAGGAGTCGCTTGGCTGGATCTTTTCCACCGCTGGGATGATCAAAGACCTTTCTCATCTCCTCAATGAAGGTGTGAGACGAGGAGCAGGTCTCTGGATGATGGTCCCAGATGGCCGTGGCCCATTCCACTGCTCTTCCTCGCAACAAACCCACAATGAATGCGACCTTGGAATCTCAGTGGAGAACACGAAGGGCCGCAGCTCAAAAATTAACAGGCACTGTAGTAGGAACGACCGGCATTTTCCCAGGTCCTCAGTGTAGGGTTCTGGGTCAGGTACATGCGTTTCCCTGGGTGGTTGGGTCATCAAGCAGTACAGCAGTACTCCTACTGATGGCCCAGGCTGGTCAGACGGAATTCCAGGAGCGACAGAGACAAGAAGAACAGAGCCTCGGATGACCTGTTCACTGAGGTGCCCAACAGCTGCAGTAAGGGTATGGAAATCTATCGCAACCCCCCGGATATCCTGGTCGCGCCGGCCCAGAAGTGCGCCCTGGCTAGCGAGGGCTTTATGCAGGGGATTCCCGTACGCTGGGTTCATGGTGGCCAGAATATTCTGTCACAATGTTGAGCAAAGAGCAAGCTCACAGAGAACCCAAAGGATGCACTTTGGTGCAAGACTGGAGTCAGGATCCTTCCTCAGGACCAAACACGGGCAGCAACGGGAAGTAATCTTGCCTCGGACATCTGATAAGGAATCCCAACACGAACTGGATATTCAAAGAGGAACAGAGAACACAGGACTGCGCTAGAGTAGACCACTCTAAGCAGCCAGGAGCCAAAGTGTAACCGAAGGTTGACCAAAATCCTGGCAACTAGTGCGAGATAAACCCAGGTACTTATGCTTGGCCCCTGATGGGGCTCAGGTGTGTGTCGTTATGCAATCAGTCCAGCATGGAATCCATGTGCTGTACAACAAGGCATCATCAAAGGAGCCAAATTGAAGGCCAGTACTCAATGACACTCAAGGAGTGCAATGACAGGATGTCCCAAACATTTTGCAATTAATTAATATATGTGCATGAAAGTTTAAAAAAAGTTGATGCTGGACAGTTAAAGTAAAGCAAAAATGCTGGAAATGCTCAGCAGGTCAGACAGCATCTTGGACAGTTCTGACACTGGGCCTAACATTAGTTTACCTTCTGCGGGGGTGTGGTTTGGTGGCATCAGTTTGCAAACCAGGAATGCCGGGGACACTGCAATCGCTGTCCGGCAGCAATGATTCCTGAGGTATAATCCTGGGATGGAGACTTCGGGACTCCGTCTGTGTTCGGGCTTCGGCCCGGGTCGGTGATTCTGCACTGGAACTGGATGTTCCTCCTTCTGAAATGAAACAGAAGTCTCAGGAGTTTGGATATAGAGTGTGGGGACGTCACTGACGACACCACCCGGTGTGGGACATGGGGACGATGTGCGATGCTATCGGGGTGGGTGAGTGGCAGATCATACTGTGTGTCCTTCAGAGGATGGATCCCATGGTATCAGACAGTTTGTAACCCAGCGAGGATGGGAAATCAGATTGCTAAGGATTATATGAGGTGCTGAGTGAACATTTCTGTTCTGTGCTCGGATATTTGGGTCTGGCATTCCTTCGGAAGCTGTCAGTGCTACTCTGGGGAGAGAATAAATTCCCCCTGTATCCCTCACAGGGAGAGGCCGTAAATAAATGAGCAGTCCGCAGATGCCACATGAGAAATGGACCTGAGATTCAGTTTTCGAACCGTGTTTGGAAACTCCCCCTCACTGTCACCTGTGAGCCGGTGGAAATCAAAGAAAATGTAAGGTGCTAGAAATAAGCAATGGAAACAGGAATTGTTTGAAGCTATTCTGACAAAGGGTCTGAGACCAGAAACATCAATTTTGTTCCTGTCTCCACAGCTGATCTTTAATTGCTGAGTGTTTCCAGCATTTCTAGCTTGTTGTTTATTATTGTATTCACCTTGGAATGGTTTAAACCTTGGGAAATGTATCCGTGGATGGGCGTTCATTTTTCAGTAAAGAAAGCACAGCTTTTCCCATTAAATTATCCTGCCAACAAATTGCATGTTGTTCCTGGAAATGTGCTCATTAGCTGTTGCTTACAAGGTTCACAAGAATGATAATGGCTCGCTGTCTGTTCTCGATAGAATTCAGAAAGATTGGAGAAGGGCTTTTCTGCGGAGAGTCTGGGATCTGAAGGCACAGCCTCACAATAAAAGAACTCACTTTGAAAACTGAATGGGGAATTTCTTCAGCTAAGGGTAGGTTGATCGATAGAATTTGTTGTCACAGAGAACAGTGAAGGCTGTCAGTGTTGTATTTGAGGCAGAGATTGATAGGTTCTTGACTGCTGAGGTGCTAAAGGAGAAGGCAGGACAACGGGATTGGAAAACATACCATCCATAATTGACTGGCAGAGCAGACAGTGGGCTGAATGGCCTAATTCTGCCCCTTTGTCATATGATCTTATGCTGAACTCAATGAAAACCCATGGAATTATATTCCATGACAACTGCTGTGAATTGAGAGGGAAAGTTGTATATTAGTTGACTGAGATAATAATATTTGTACTCAACATTTAAATTTCAGTGAGCTTTGTTTTTCGGAACACTGACAAGAGATGTTTTTTTTCTCCTGTGTATTGCTAATCTGCTTCATTATATATCAAGTTAAATTTAGTCCTGCAGTGAGTGACTGATCAGAAAAAAAGCTCACAGCTGGAAGTAAACAGCAGTTGAGGACTCGGGAACAGCACCAAGTGAACCAGCCCCAGAACTGAGTGCAGCAACTGGAGCGAACTTTCCTGATCCAGAGTTTCCACCAACTGGGGGAAAGCTTGGTGAGTCTCGTTTACTCAGTCACTGGCCCTTTGGACATTATGGATCTGTACAAAGGAACAGTAGATAGTTGGAGTCAGATTGAATATGCCCACAGTACCAAGTTACGGCCTTGGCAGACCCCGTTTCAGTCACTCCAGGTGTGGTAGCAGCCCAGCTCTTGAAAACGCTCACATTCCCTCCAAAAGTGTTTCCTTATTTCAGTGCTTTCCAGGAGTTCTTGTTCAGTTGTTCTGACATTTGCTCGGCCGGCTGTGTTACGTCGCAACCATCTGAAAGTGCATTGAAAATTCTCCCAATTTTGAGTTGGCCGAAGTAATTGCAACATGTGCAGCAACTTATCGTTGATTCTCTGGTTGCTGCAAGTGTATGTTATGTCAATGTTTGTCATTAGCTGTGGCAGTTTGCAATATATTCCACAGGAAGTGCCTCCTGGTGCAGTATCGTGCATCCTTTCAACAAGGGCCCACTGACATGACTCTGAACTGTATTTGTGTGAGCGACGGTTGGAAATAACCATCAGGCAGGCAGAGTCTTTTGGTCACTTTAATTTCACAGGTTGTCTGTCACAGACGGGTTATACTCTGACCGCTGACCATAATATGTTTGGGTCCTTCACTGAGGGGTAGAAGCCCTTCCTGAGGAACAAACACTGGTGAAAGTGATTCGCCCTGAGCCATCAGTGTCGAGGTGAAGAAGAATCCCAGTGTGTTAATGGAGGAAGGTCTGGCGACCAAACTGTGTGTCACAATGTTGATCCAGATCAAACTCACAGAGAACCCAAATGCGGCACACCAATACACGACTAGAGTCAGGA